>PQWD01001765.1:122998-199600 GCA_019425675.1 Leucinodes orbonalis | reverse complement strand
TCCTTCACAATGGACAAGACGGCCGTTCCTTTCTAATCTATTTACATCTTTGTGACCTCTCGAAGGCAAATGTATATTCATGTTTGTTTGTATACTAATGTTACTGTTTGCTTTCGCTGTTATGACATCGATAAAGAAAGTAAACAATGGACTTTATACACTATAGGGCTTGACGGCGGTTATCCAGTACGGCTGATGATCGCATAAGTGGGTACTTCCATATTTTTTTTATTAACTGACATTCACACAGCCATCTAGCCCCAAGTCAAGCGTGAAGCCTGTATTATGGGTACTAAACAACGGATAAACATATTTATATAATTTTTTTTTGTAAATATATACATATTATACATAGAAAACACCCAGACCATTACAAACAGACATGTTCATGCACACAAATGTTTGTACTGCCCCGGGATCGAACCCGGAACCTTTTGTGTTGCAGTCGATGTCTCAACCGCAACACCAAATGGGTCAAACCAACAATTTTTCTACAGGTGAATATTTTTTCCATTTCCTACCAATGAGTAAAAAATATATGTTCAACCGGCAACTTGTAAAGTAAGGAAAATATAAAGAAAGTTCGGTCCGCCAAGAAAGTGGTGTATCTCAATAAGTTGAAAAATATTTATGCTCAGTATAATGGAAAATATGAAAAATCATTTTAAAAAAGTACTAGGAGACCAAACAAACAAATACAAGTGCTATTTAAAAAACATTTCATTTATCAAATCTATAAAAAAGTACCAGAAGACGTATGGTCTTACACATATACAAGAGGTCAAGATTAGGAAAAGATTTAAGAATAAGATCAAATTATGTACTTATGTACCTATTTTTTTCAGTGGTTCAAAGTGAATAAGTTGCCGGTTTAATATGGAATAAAAATACTCGCCGGTCGAATATGGAATAGAAATCGGAAGAATGTGGAAAAAATTTCACTGGTAGTAAAATTGTGGTGAACAAACGAGTTGATCGTCGGATGCGTGACCGATAAAACGTTTTTTTTTAATGGACTTTTGGCTATGCCATTAAATTGCAGTAGAACCCTTTAGGGTACACTATACTTTTGCATGTCTGTGAAATTTAGATCTGCTTTTATAAGTGTTCAATAGTAATTGGTTGTTCCATCAACGCACTTTGACGTCCTCTTTAGTATATTTGGGCTACTTCCCATTTGGTAAACTTCCCATTTTGTAAACCTCAAATTATACCTATCAAAAAGTTGCGTTTCGTAAACATTTCATTTCTTCATACATTTAATCCCACTTGGCAAACTTTGGTTACTTTTGTTATTTTTGTACGGTACAGTCAGAGTCAAATAAAATTGAAAGTAGATAAAGGTTTTTAAAAGCTTCACAGTATTGAGATAGATTCTCGATCCACAAAAATCGGTTACTTTGTGTCAAAATACCATATGCCGCAAAAGAAAAGGAACACACGCAATTTTGTTTCTGCTTTAGATAAACATATAATAAATACATACATTATTGCTTTGATTAATTTTATTATATCATTTTTTTAGGTTTTACTATAATGATGAAATGATATCAAAACGAAGAAAAAGGTCTATCCAAAACGATATACAAATTAACACTCTACTTGGCGATTCCAAAAATTTTAAAAATTCATTGAATTTTTAATAAATTTATAATGTTTTTTTATTGACTTTGTAGAGTTTGTTTTTAATTTTGGAATTTTTAACTACATATTGGTTTTTTTTCATATAACAAATCTGTGATTATTGTTTATTTTTTATAGTTGATTTTGCATGTTATGTTATAATTGTGTATGGTGTGAACTGTATCAGTTTGCATCGACTTTTAGAAGTTGGGCTGGGAGATAATCTCACGTTAAAAAAAATTATTTTCTTAATAAAAAATAATACTTAATAACGTTGTCATTGAAATAGTCAAATAGAACTGTGGTTTTGTTTTAAAAAATTAAAGGTGATTTGACTTTAATTCGTATAGTAAAAAAATGGTCGTAATTATATTATACGGTCACTTTTATTTGTTTTAAATATCAATATTTAAAATAAATACGTAAAACCCGACTATTGATCTGGTATTAAAAAAAATGACAACGTTATTATTAATTTCGTGTTATAATTAACTTACTTGACTGTACCCATTTCAACAGAAAGTTTACTAAATGGGTACTAAAACATGCAATTACTGAAATGTTTTCAAAATGGGAATAAATGTATCAAATATAGAATGTTTACGAAACGCTACTTTTTGATAGGTACAATTTGATGATTACGAAATGGGAAGTTTACGAGATGGGAAGTAGCCAAATTTGGTATATAAAAACAATATTACAATAAGGACCATTATCATAAAGGCCAATTATTTAATTGAAATTAACAATATCAAACAATTGTAATGGAATAAATCAGTCTATTGTTGCTATAAATATGAAACGTAAAAGTTTCTTACAATTTCAGAGTTTAGTTGGCTATGAATAAATGTTATTCCAACTCATCCAACCATAAAAAAAAGTTAGTATTAACTCTGCAGTACTACTACCAATCATTTTCTAGAATATTTTTAACCTGGCGCATTTTTAAAGAAAATAACATTCACTTCAAAGGTAGACTCGATACTGAGTCGTCTAGGTAGGTACCAACAGATGTCGCAGTGCCAGATATCGTCCCGGGAAACAAGAGTGCTATGAACTTTTGTGTTTCGGGATGAGGACACTGTAGCTAGTGAAATTACCGGGTATAAGAGACCTAACATTTATCGTTTCCAGTGTATAGCGCAGTGTGGCATTGATGGAAGGAAATAGCTGTCTATCAGTTGTTGGTCTCCTTCGATGCCGCTCTGTCATGGTTAGGCGTATCATTTACCATCAGGTGAGCGTCATAACCGTCCTGTACACTAATTTCAGGGACCTGAAGTCTTGCAAATGTTTATGGGCAGCATTGCCACTTGAATCATTAATCCATCAGATATCTTCGTTTACCTCATCAATAAATAAAAATACACCATACTACGAGTACATTATACATACGAGAATGTTTCACTAATCCCACGTAATGTTGGAGAAAAAACATCACGTTTCGTCCGAAGTTCAAATCGCAAACACCCACATAAATAGAGATCGCTGAAGCAATTAGGTGTCCCACATCGCGCCTATACGAGTTGGTATTCCGGAGACGCCTGGCTTCGATCGGTTGCCTTGATTGATATTTTGTACGGTGGCCGTGTAGTCCAAGTTATGGGAAAAAGAGTTTTTATTTTTATACCGGTTTATTGGTTCATATAATAAGTATAACAGTATAACTGCTAATAGAATATAGTGAGTTTCTTACAGAGTGTACAGGACGATCTGGACGCTCGCCTGATTGTAAGTGATACGCCAGACCATGACAGAGCGGCATTGAATGAGATCAACAACTGATAAACAGTTATTATTCTCCATCAATGCGACACTGCACCCGTCACCCGAGACAGCAGATGTTAGGTCTCTAATACCCGGTAATTTTACTAGCTACAGTGCCCTCATCGCGAAACATAAGTGCATAACACTCCTATTTCACGGGACGATATCTAGCACTGCGGTGGTACCTACCTAGACGACTTAGTACTGAGTCTACCACCTAGTAAATAGATTAGATTTATCGAGTATTTACACAGTCTTGTCAACAGTTCGAAAGTGTAAATCTAAATTAAAGCGCTATTGTAGATTTAAGACAAGTAAACAAATTGTAGAGTTAAGGGAAATGTTCTAAGGAAGACTCTTTACCACGTGTAGAATTACGTTATATAAACTTAAAAAATACTTCCTTGAAGTCTCTCTAATTTATTTAATTTTGTTAACGTCATTATTTTCAGATTACATCGCTTTCCCACTCGTAAACAACTCTTATACTCGGTGTTTAACTTATTGCGCAAAGTCACCACTAGAGGCTGAATAAATGAGTAAGATAAGTAACGCTTAATGGATAATTACTTGTTCAACAGTTGCAATAACCATGGGATTATATAATTTATTCACTTTGTTGATGGATAACTCAATATAAGTAAACCTGTACTCACGGTGAAGAGATGAAGACTTTCTACGGCTAACAACGAAAATTCTATACAAAAATGTACTAAAACAAACAGCCTATGCCTTGCACCAAAAGGCTAATGTAGTTCAAGCGGTGTACCTGCAAATTTACTACAAAATAAACTCTACGCACGATTCGCATAAAGTTCAAAAGAGATTTGATGGAGCTTAAATTAAGGTTACTAGGAACATTTCTCTTTTCAACGTTTATTGCTTTTTGGGTTTATATTTGGAAGTATTTGTAATTACTGACGTGGATCTATAGCAATAATTATTTGGCAATTGGCAATGATTATTCCGAACTTTATGTTGATATAATGACACAATAATCATTATCATCAGCGTATAACGGCCCACTGCAGAGCACAGGCCTGCCGCACAGGATAGCTATGGGGATATCCCCATAGCCTTATATCTTCAACCCAGTTCCTACTGGACATAAGTCTCCCCATTTTGCGCCAGATATCCCGGTCCTCCGCTTTCCTCATCCAGCCTCCACCAGCGACCTTTTGCAATTCGTCGGCCCATCGGGCCGGAGGGCGTCCTACGCTACGTTTATTATTATTAAATGGATAGTAATGTTAACATTCACAGACGTACTCGCAGAATATCAAAACAGACATTATCGTGCACGCAAATATTTGTAATGCCTAGGAACCGAGCTCGGAACCAATGGTGTGATTAACCGACTTCTTACCATGACACCACATGAGTCAAATGTAATGATTTAATGATGTAAGTAGTTAGTAAGTACCTACTCATGCTCAGCTCATGACACGTCCCCACCGAGGAGAACGAGCCTACCCTTAAAGACCTTAGTCGTCTACGCGGGCCCAGTACAGATTGGCCGTCTTTGGAATTCGATAGATTAAAGCAAACAAAGTATATATTTGTCATGGTCTTCAAATGTAATACAAATGTAACTCCGCATAATGCTACAAGATATATATATGTTTTTCTTTACTAAGCAGCATTATTGCGTTATCTCGAAAGCTTCCCGGAATCAATTGAAAAGTTATTAAAACTGGCAATTGGTAAACGTTTAGTGACGTCTTATTGAAAAGGCATTAAAGTTGTAATTAACGTCAAGTCATCAGTAACGCGAACGACAGGAGGGTGCCTACTGCTCTAGGGCTGTCAGCACAGACATCCGAATATACAATTAGACTGGACAAGCCGCCAAGTTTATAGGCAGTCCCGGTGTCGCAATTTCTTTTCGGTTCTTACCTGTGAAAAGTTATTCTATTACTTGGTAAATTTACTGATTCATTGCGATGATGGCATGTTACATTGCACAGGCTGGCATTTTGGAAAAAAACGGTAATTTCTTCTAATATTCATGCGTCTTGACTCGTCTCACAGAGCGTAAACTGGCAGCCAGTGTATGCTCGTTGAGCTTACATTTGTCCCTTTAAACGCGGCTCGCCCCATCTCTTGTATTGGGAAATCTGTGGCTGTCAGTTATGCCGAAAACGCTTATGAATTATTTAAGCACAGTTTTGACCACATATATGGTGTAATGGTTGAGAATGTTTCCGTCTAGTGAGGATCATCAACGTCATCATTCATGGTCGCGTTTGTAGAGATATTTGTTTTTACCCGCTCCATTTGATTTATGCAAAGATCCTGCGCTGCCGCGCCGCCTCTGCCCGCTTAATTCGAGGCCCAGGCTTAAGTCGTCCGAGCGGGCCCAGTGCGGATTGGCCGACTACAAGCACAATCTCTGAATCTCTTAGGCGTGCGCAGGTTTTCTCACGATGTTTTTCTTCACCGCAAGAGCGTCGGATAACGTACATGTAATCTCGAAAACACATTGGTACAAGGCCGGATTTGAACCCGCGCATCGAGCCACTTACGATAATACTCGTTGACCTTTCCAATAAAAAAAAACCGTTCAGAAAACGGCAACGATGACGCCTAGGATGGAGCACGCTTAATAATATTTATTTACTGCTAATAAAATGAAACCCAGGTACATGGACAGTTCTAGGGTAAAATACACTCGGGCTGTGAGTGGTCTTGCCATCCATAGGGTTATCTCCTGTAAAACCAACATGGTGGGTTACGGTCTAATGTTTTTATAAGCCGCATGACTTTGTATTACAATTGACAACCCTAGGTGAGTTTAATGACCCAAGTTATATCAGTCTAGGGAACTTGACAGGACATGCGATGCGTTGTTCTTCTAAGGCCACCGTGAGACGACAATAATTTGTTTTATTCTGTTTTCTTCAGAAGATTTCGTAACAGGCAAAATTAACTCTCACCAGGAAAGTAACAATTAAAAATCTTTAATTCAAGTAACCTGTATGAAGTTGATAGTATACATCCTTATTCTGCAAAAGCCAAAGTCGGCAACTTGTTTCAAGAACTAAATGCTACGTTTTCAGGCAGGATGAACAAGACACAAATAAAACTGGAATCCGGGAGAAACTACTGTTTGAAACCGACCTGTTAATTATTAATTATGTGAAGTTTTTAGATAGAGCGTCAGGCTCTGATGTCCTCTTGGAGCAGGTTTAAATCCCGCCACGTACCTGTCTTTTCGATTTTTCTAAATTATATGCACGTTTATCCGACGCCCTTACGGTAAATCAATGATATTCTGTATATATAAAGGTAGACGCCATCAGTGCCTCAAAAACGAACCGCCGAAGAGAGTACTCTTTTTTAGGTAAATGTAGCTCATTCGAAATATGTGTATGTGTGCTGTCACTGCATTCGGAACACTTTTTTCGATTGTTTGTGAGCATATCAAGAAATCATACTTTTAACATCATTGCGGTGAATGAAAACATCGTGGGAAGCGCAGGTTCTGCTTAAGAAGAAATTCAAAGGTTTTGCATGAAGTGGCCAGGCCAGGCCCAGTGCGGATTGGACCGCACTGGGCCCGCGTCGATGACTAAAGCCTAGGCTTGTATGGGCTGGCTTGTGTCCCTGGGTAAGGACATATAATGAGCTGATGATGATTCTATTGGATGAATTCTGAAAACCAGGGATGGTCATATTCAGTTTTGTGTTAAATTCTATTTGATGTTCCCGAATCTATTTGCTTTCACGAAAATACTACAATGTGAGAATGGTGACAGTACAAACGACAGTGTCTAAAGCAGACAATTTCACGGATTAAACCGCTTTTATTATTACATGGCGAATTGCCTGTAAACACCAATGTTATCAATATACGAGTAATAATACGGTTAAAGCCGTTAAATTGGTTTTGATACAATGTGTGCGAATGGTGAAAACTTCAGACAATTTGTAAGTCGTACGTCATACATGTTGGTTCGATCGTTATTAAACAAGAAATGTATTTATAAACTAAGTTCTAATAAAATGAAATTGACAATAATATACATATTTACAAATAGCCTAAAAACGTAAACATATACAAAAATATATTTTGACATTGAAGATACGTTCGTTTTGAGGGTTCGCATCAATTTCGCAATATGTCCGAAAATATGCAAGTTAGTCAGGACTGTTTAGTTTCATGAGATGCAAAATTTAATGGCGGATCGTATGGTGTTACAATTTCGAAAATATTTTGGATATTTATTCAAAATTAAAAAAATAGAAAATAATAGGGATTACTTCTTATAAATAAAATATCTGGTTGAGGTCGCCATCATGTGGAAAGGTGGGCACCTTGTTAATTGTTTATTAATTTTATATACTTGAGGTATAATTTACACGGCATGTTCAAACCTACGTATCATGTAGTACTAGAGTGGAATAGCCTCCATTTGTCGGTTCAGCAAGTTCTGGATTTGATTTTAATCTATCTTTAGGCGAAAGATCTTTTTATTTTGTTCACTTTCTCTTCTACAGACGAGTCGCTCGACTGTTAAGTTTCTTAAAACAGTTCTTGTTTCAATTGTTTTATAGTAACGCAGTTTATAAAAAACAACTTGTTTCACTCAAGTTTTGTTTGCCGAGAATTTCTTTGGACTTTGGACTATATTATTATCAGATTACTTAGATCATGTTCTGATCAAAGAATTGTTATTCACGTGAAAACTAATGAGAATCAATATTTCTGTTATATATGGCGGCTTAATGGTGTGGACTGTCTGGGGCTGAAGTTCAAATCCCGCCAAGTACCAATGTGTTTTCGAATTTTCGAAATTATATGTTCGTTATCCGACGCTCTAACGGTGAAGGAAAACATCGTGAGGAAACCTTCATGCACGCCTGCGAAGAGATTCGAAGGTATTAGAATCAGTAAATTTA
Organism: Leucinodes orbonalis; assembly: GCA_019425675.1. Taxonomy (NCBI): domain Eukaryota; kingdom Metazoa; phylum Arthropoda; class Insecta; order Lepidoptera; family Crambidae; genus Leucinodes; species Leucinodes orbonalis. Next base: position 191,308 of record PQWD01001765.1, on the reverse strand, counting down.
CCAAGTAATAGAATAACTTTTCAGAGGTAAGAACCGAAAAGAAATTGCGACACTGGACTGCCTATAAACTTGGCGGCTTGTCCAATCTAATTGTATATTCGGATGTCTGTGACTGCCGCCCATGGACATTTGCAACACCAAAGGAGCTACAAGATGCGTTGCCGGCCTTTTAAGCATGAGTACGCTCTTTTCTATACAAATAAAATATGCATTTAGCGTAATATAATACACATTTACCATTTTGTGTTCACATTTACAAAATGTTAACAAAACCAGTTCTGAATAGTATTCGCAGTTTGTTTCACAGCGTTTCGTTCTCATTTAAATATACCTACTGAGCGAATCGCTCTAAATGACCACCGGAGTGTGAAATTGCTACGAAGGATGCTGTCTTTTTGTATAGAGAATTCCTGACCTTGGTACGTACAGATAAACTTATGCATCTAACAAACTTATTTCGGAATCAATGTTGCTTTGTTAGCCTAATTAAGTGATTAAGAAAGATGTACTGTACAATTTAGGTATGAAATTAAATGAAATTCAACATCCGAATCTAGTTATGACGTTTAGTGTACGGTTTAAGTATGATGAAGTACCTATTCAAAACTGATTTCATTGAACTAAGGGTCTTCTTGAATAGGAAGGGTCTTCTTCTTAGCGTGTCGAAAGTAAACACTCATTCAAATTTTAGCGGCCCAGAAAGCAGCCACAGTGACAGCATTATCAGATTCTGTCATCAGTTCCTCCCGCGAACTAAGGGTAAAAATGAGAAACAAGACGTACGTATGGAATGAGGGCGCGCGAGCACCAATGCGTTGGACGGACCAGGTGAAGTCTGCTCTAAGGGCCACTTCATGAATGTACGAGGAAAGCTTCGGTACGAGAAGCATGGCGACGAAATGCTTGCCACGACGCCTGCTATGTGGACCACGACCACACTGCCAAGAGTGTAGCGACAAAGCAGAAGAAAATTAAGTAATATCACACACATTCACACAGCGTCTTCCAGTCCCAAATAAAACGTAAAGCCTGTATTATGGGTACTAAACAACGGGTGAACATACTTATTTTTTTATGTAAATACATACATATTATACGTAGAACACCCAGAAGATTACAAACAGACATGTTTATGCACACAAATGTTTGTACTGCCCGGGGATCGAACCCGGAACACTTGGTGTAGCAGCCGACGTCTCGACCATTACACCAAATGGGTCGTCAAATTAATTTAGCCTTGAAGTGGCAGAGGGCCGGTCCCCGAACTGATGGCCATTGGAGCAGACAAGCCTTGGAGTGGCGACCGTGCCTTGAAAAAACGAAGTGTAGCGAGCCCTCTTGCACTATGAGTCGATAATTAGCCAAAGGTCGCTGGTGGAAGCTGTACAAGTCAGCGGCTGACGAAATATCTGGCTCAAAAAACAGGAAATGTATGTCCGGTATTGGACTGCGAAAGATCGAAGAAAGAGAGAAGTTACTATTTAATAGATAGTAAATAAAAAAGAGAGAGCGTCGGTGACTCAATGGTGTGGACTGTCGCCTTCCTACCGGGAGTGCTGAGGTTCAAATCCCGACACGTACCAAGTGTTTTCGAATTTCCGAAATATATGTACGTTATCGACGCTCTTACGGTGAAGGAAAACATCGTGAGGAAACCTTCATGCCCGCTGCGAAGAGATTCAAAGGTTGTTTGTGAAGTCGTCCAATCCGCACTGGGCCCGCGTGGACGACTAAGGCCTAATCACCCTATACGGGTAGGCTCGTGCCCCTCGGTGGGGACGTTTAATGAGCTGATGATGATGATGAAATAAAAAAGAAAGGCAAAAACCTAATATATCAGCATGTCATTACCGACGCACCACATCGCGTTTGCGATGCGAGCAAAAACAGAAATAATGCCATTGTAATGGAATTCGACGCTTGAATGATGTTAAGAAATCATTTTAACGAGCTCTTTACTGACGACAATCGTTAAAGAATAGTGAGCTTGCAAAATGTATTGCTATTTGTAAAAATGCGCATGTTTTCGGTGGAATAGTCGATGACCGGAATGTACAAGAATTTATTATTATTTAGGGACTTATTTTAATTATATTTTAAGTTTCACTAATTAGTTTTAGAAGTTTCATCATCATCAGCTCATTAAACGTCCCCACCGAGGGGCACGAGCCTACCCGTATAGGGTGATTAGGCTTGCCTTAGTCGTCACGCGGCCCAGTGCGGATTGGACGACTTCACACACAACCTTCGAATCTCTCTTAGAGCGTGCATGAAGGTTTCCTCACGATGTTTCCTTCACCGTAAGAGCGTCGGATAACGTACATATATTTTCGAAAATTCGAAAACACATTGGTACGTGTCGGGATTTGAACCTCAGCCCTCCCGGTAGGAAGGCGACAGTCCACACCATTGAGCCACCGACGCTCTTAGGAGTTTAGGGTGTTATATATTTTTGTTAACTTCTTTTATTTATTAAGCATTATTCTAGTTTGATGTTATTTATAGCACTAATATCTAATCATATAATATAATCTAATATTTGTTGTAGAATTAATTACAAATGGTAGGTATTATGTAACTTCTTTTGAATTTGATCCTATCTGACGACGCAATGAAGATTTATTGGATTACTATGACCTATTTAATGTGACAAAAGGCTTTCTCTATACAAGTTTTACTGCATGTTTGTTTGTTCGTGTTTATGGTGAGTGCCTTGACTCCTAATTACCTACCCGTGTCACGTGTGTTGTCTTGACACTAACCAGGAGTTTTATTTATGTTATAAGCAAACAGCACAGTCAACTCGCTCACCTGGTGGTAACTGATACGCCTGACCATGACAGAAGCAGTGTTGAAGAAATAAATAACAGTAGGCAGTCATTATTTTCCGTCAACACTGCCCTGCGCCCGTCACCTACGACAGGTCTAAGGTCTCTTATACCTGGTAATTTTACTAGGTACACTGCCCTTATCTGCGGTGGTACCTACCAGAATACCAGTGCTGCAATGGGTTATACTACGGCGGATGCTGAATTTCATATGTGATCGGCCACTGATTTTGTGTATTTTAACTTATGGCCAATTAACGCTTCCCATCCCTAATCAATTGAAGACTGGTGTCACGTCACTAATATCGCTCTCTTGACATTAGCATTGCGCGCGGGAAACACACATTCAAATTCATATTGTTATACTGTGATTAAATCTATTAAATGTTGTAATTAGACGAACTCGTCAACTGCACAGTCACCTTCAGAAAAAGAGTAAGAGGTACCGAATATGTCCCAAGATTCATCGCGCCCATTAAAACTTCTGTCATAGTAAATTCAGACATACAATGTGTCTGTACGGACTTTTAAAGATTATGTTAGTTACGTTACTATTAGGAGCGTCGGTGCTCAGTGGTGTGGACTGTCGCCTTCCTACCGGAGGGCTGAGGTTCAAATCCCGACACGTACCAATGTATTTTCGAATTTTCGAAAAATATATGTACGTTATCCGACGCTCTTACGGTGAAGGAAACATCGTGAGGAAACCTTCATGCACGCCTGCGAAGATATTCGAAGGTTGTGTGAAGTCGTCCAATCCGCACTGGGCCGCGTGGACGACTAAGGCCTAATCACCCTATACGGGTAGGCTCGAGACCCTCGGGGACGTTTGATGAGCTGATGATGATGTTACTATTAGCTTTGTCTCCGTTATTACCTGAAACAAATACAAAAGACATTAGCATTTGACAAATTGACATTGGTCATACATTTACAAGTACAGGCACCATACGTATATATTAGTTATTCATCATCAGCTCATTAAACGTCCCCACCGAGGGGCACGAGCCTACTCGTATAGGGTGATTAGCCTTAGTCGTCCACGCGGGCCCAGTGCGGATTGGACGACTTCACACACAACCTTCGAATCTCTTCGCAGGCGTGCATGAAGGTTTCCTCACGATGTTTTCCTTCACCGTAAGAGCGTCGGATAACGTACATATATTTTTCGAAAATTCGAAAATACATTAGTACGTGTCGGGATTTGAACCTCAGCCCTCCCGGTAGGAAGGCGACAGTCCACACCACTGAGCCACCGACGCTCAGTTAGTTATTACGAACGTAATAATAAATAAATATCCACCGACATTCACACAGCGCCATCAAACCCTAAACAAAGCATACGCCTGTAAAATGGATACTAAACAACGGATACACATACTTATATACTTTTTTGTAAATACATACATATTATACATAGAAAACACACAGACAAATACATGTTCTTGTTCATACAAATGTTTGTACTGCCCAGGGATCGAAACATATGTAAACATATCAGTTTAGTTAGCTATTTTAATAAATCATTAGCATTTTTATAAGTTAATTATCATTAATAAATTTTCCGTTGGGTATTTTGGTCGCAAAAATCTTCATTCATTAACGTTTCAGCCGTACAATGTACTCAAAGCCCCACCTCTACGCATCTAGTTTTGTGGAGTTATGGAATTTTGGACCGTTACCCACCACACTCTTCTAGTGCGTATTATTTTGTTTCTAATCAGCCAAGTCATATAGCGTGAAGTAAGTACTATGGATAATAACATAAATATCCACTAAATATAAATAAATAAATATCCACTGACATTCACACAGCCTCATCTATCCCCAAGCGTGAAGCCTGTATTATGGGTACTAAACAACGGATAAACATACTTAAATACATTTTTTTTGTAAATGCATACAGTACATATTTTACATAGAAAATACCCAGATCATTACAAACAGCATGTTCATACACACAATCGTACTGCCCGGGAATCGAACCCGGATCCCTTGGTGTAGCAGCCGACATCTCAACCATTACACCAAATAGGTCGTCACATAAGAATGTTTATCCGTTGTTTAGTACCCACAGGCTTCACTCTTACTTGGGGCTAGATGGTGCTGTGTGATGACCTATTATAATACTCTCATCACCCAAGATCACCCAAAATAACATGAATCCTACACGAACCGAGTGACCTTGTGACCCAAATCGCTGTTTCGATTCGGCAATACTTGTATGACTTCATTCGTACGTACAATGCGAACGAACTGCGACGTCCTTTGCCTTAGTCGACTCATACAATTGGTATCAAGGCTATTAGCTCAATTGAGTGTGATTGTATGGACACGGTTTTACGTTTGGCTTAAAATAGAGTTTAATGGTTGTTAACAAAGAACCAATATGATTCATCATGCAATCATGGTAATGCATGTGGTGTAATGGTTGAAATGACGGCTACTAATTACATCCAGGGTTCCGGGTTAGATCCACGAGCAGTTACACCATTTTTGCAGTCGTGTGGACGCGCGCATCAAATGCGCGTGATGCAAATTTGCACAATACAGTGTCGTAAACATTTAATAACATATACCTACTTAAATGATTAAAATAATATAATCTTTTTATATTGGGTTAGCTACATTATATGTATTTTAAAATGTTACATTATATGTATGTCGACTGCAACACCAAGGGTTCCGGGTTCGATTCCCGGGCAGTACAATTGTGTGTATGAACATGTCTGTTTGTAATGATCTGGGTGTTTTCTAATATAATATGTATGTATTCACACAAAAAGAAAATATAATTATGTTTATCCGTTGTTTAGTATCCACATTACAGGCAAATGCTTTGTTTGGGGCTTGATACCGCTGTGTGAATGTCAGTGGATATTTATTTATTTATGTTCGTAATAAGTACGTATGTATGTATTTACAATCCTTTCATGTCATAGGCTATATTATCTATAGGAATTTACGAAAACAAAAGGATCTCCACTAAAACTTAAGAGTACTTGTACGAAGATGAGGAGGACCGCCATTATAAAAAAAATGCAGATCACTTCATTGTCACCTGGACACTACACCTGACACCCGTTTAGGTATGCGACAGACAATTACATCTTATAATCTACTAATATGTGACGTGACTGGAATGCAAAGACGTCATCAAGTATTCCGAACGTGATTAGACAAGACCATATGCACGTCGGTGGAATAACGATGTCATAGTTATAATTAACTGTATTTATTATAAATATATAACAGGCCATGACGCGAAGCGCTTTTTCCAAGTATCAAAGTTTCATATTGTGCTTAAATACCAAATTTTAAATGTATTTTTTGTATTCTTTTTGATGTTCATAAGTGCTTTTTGTAAGCCTAATCTGAATAAATGAATTTTGACTTTGACTTTGATATGTGTGTGGTTCATTATAATAAAGTTTTCTATTAACGTTTTATATTATTATAATTTTTCTTTCAATTTAATAGTTAACCTACTTTTAATATAAAGTAATGTTATGTAAGTTTAATTTTTGAGTCATTTTCAAAATCCCCTCATTACAAACCTTAGTGGATATTGTACGGGATTGATAAAAAATATTAATAATACCAAAATATTATAAACACAAAAATCATTTTATACGTAAAAAAATTATGACTTCACTTATGTTCGATTATCCTTCGCAATAATATTTACGAGGGTCGAGATAATATAGGTGGATAACTGTATATCTGTTGTTAATTTTCCTTTTATACCACTCTGTTAGAATCGGGCGTATCACTTCCCACTGTGTGAACATCCTGACCGTCCTGTATTTATATATTATTGCTGTTATGTATGTATGTTGCAGAAAAATTTTATGTATATTTTATCATTATTTATTTATAAATTACCTTTTAAAAAAAATAGTAGAAAAGCCTTGAATTTCCGTTATATTGTATGTTTTTTTTATATATCCCTTTTCGTAATTTTCGTAAATGTACGTGTCTAACTATACTATAAGGATTAGAAATATAATAATGACGTCACCTGGGCCTTGTCAGAAAACCAGCGCTCCCGTGATAAGACTCACTTTATCACGGCAGCTTATGCTGAGGCCGGGCCCATTTGACCACATCTGTGTTAATATTTTTTCTTTTTGTTTGTGTTTAACACCTTTATTTTTTTTCTTTCTCTTTTCCTTTCTGTTTTATACGTTATTGTCTTAAAGATGTAAAACTGTAACTGTGTGGTCAAACAAATGTATTTCTTTCTTTCTTTCTTCTTTCCTGTACACTCTGTAACATAAAAAATATATGTTCCACAAAGTCATTCCACCCTGACCGTCGGCCGACCTTTTTTAGGTTTAAAAACGGAACCCTTATAGATTGTTTACGTTCTGTTTTTTCGTTCGTATGTCACACCCACTTTTCTCCGAAACTAATAGCACTAGGCCAATTTATACCTAACTACTGCTGTTGGCCGCAGATAGCCTTTACAGGTCCACCGGGCAACAAGCACAGATGGCTTTCAGCCTTAAAGACAAACCATTGCAAACAAAGAAAGTGTTGCTTGAATTGTGCGCTTGTTAAAACCAGGTAGGCAACAAGACGACCCATTTGGTGTAGCGGTTGAGACGTCGACTGCTACACCAAGAGTTCCGGGTTCGATTCCCGGTCAGTACAAACATTTGTGTGATGAATATGTTTGTTTGTAATTGTCTAGGTGTTTTCTATGTATTTATAAAAAATATATATAAGTATGTTTATCCGTTGTTAAGTACGCATATTACAAGCTTCACGCTTAACTTGGGACTAAATAGCGCTGTGTGAATGTCAGTGGATATTTATGTATTTAAAAGGAGCGTACGGTTTTACTGTTTTTTTTTATAAATTTTATGACTGCTTAACGTTTTATGTGTAAACAAAGGAAACTTAACGCACAAAGTGGATCTAGTAAGACGAAAGTTAACTCAACGGTCTAGTTAGCGCAACTGATGGTATCAGTAGTGGCATACTTATTGCCTGGACTTGGTGATGTTATCAATGGTAAACGCGGAAATTGCCAGATGATTTGGCTGTGAAATTCAAAAACGAACCTTTAAAATAAATATTCACTGACGTTCACACAGCGCCATCTAGCACCAAACTAAGCATACGACTGTAATATAGGTACTAAACAACGGTAAACATACTTATATACATGAACGTATAAAAAAATACGAACGGAGTCTCACTGGACGTATAAAACGGCCTTAGTCGCACTCACAGCATAAGTGTGTCAAATTTCGGCCAGATTTGTACGGAAAATTAAGACATTAGGCTCGCATCTGTTAACAGATTCGAAAAAAACTGATAAGAACATGGCTAGCGTAGTAAAATGGTGCGAAAACCAAAATGATCAAAAGGAAAAAACAGGAAGTACTTTTTTGTTAAATAAATAATTATTCGATTACATATTTCTAGTATAAAACATTTAAATTAATATACCAAAAATATCGAAATTTATTTGTCACAATGACATACAGCAGCTCATTTCGGGGACACATTTTCTGTATTAGTGACAATACATATACCGTATTTTTATATATGTCCATGCTTATATATTTCTCAGACCAATACAGATAGAGCACAAGCAAACAGGAGAACTATTAACGACTTCTAATAAGATTAGAAGTCGTTAATAGTTCTCGTAATATGCGTGTATAATACTGTTTTTCTTTTATTATGAAGTGAAAGGCACGACCAATTCGCAGATATACGAGTAAGCTTACCTCGCTTGCTTAAATGATCCTGACCATAACAAATGCACACTGCATTTGGAATGGATTAGGTAGGAAACATTTTCCGTCAACATTGCCTTCTTCATCCGAGACGACAGGTTAGGTCTCTCTATCACGGTAATTTAAAAAAAACGAGTGAATAGGCTTTATTCTGGGCAAGCCTGCTCCATCTCAGAGCACATCTCTTCTTCTAGAATAGTCTGTGCTCAAGAGCAAGCCCATCATGAACACATCCCACAATCACCCATGGACTGCCTCAACCTTACAGTTATACAGGCCGAAAGCGCGGGAGATGCGGGCGGGCTCAACCCTCTCGCTGCCACCACGCGCAATTCTTGACTCCCTACGAGTTATTTCACTCTTTGCCCAGGTCCCTATTTTCACCTCACCCCCTTCTGGGGCGTGACAAACACACACACGCCTTCGGTTCCCGCCGTGCGGTCGTCCGCGTGCCTACCCTTTGGTGTACCGCTAGCTAACCACCTTTGACCTTCACTTTTCCTTCTTTCGCCTCCCACTGAACCTCTTCTAGGTATACTCCTGTCTTCTTTCTTCACCTCTTTGACGCTCTTGTCCTTCTAGTAAGTCCACCCCGGATCTTGTACCACGCTCTTGCGAAGGTAAGGCCCGTCATGAACAAAAATAAGCTACAGTGCCCTCATGCTGAAACACATGTTCAAAATACTCCCTTTTAGATGCACAGACAACTACTTTGGATTGGACTTGTATCATACCCGATTTAACCGTTCAATGCTAAAATCAACACGTTTGTAAGACTCAAACGATATGCGGACCACATACATCATGAGGCAGATACGCATTACGTTAACAAGACATTTCCTTGCACAACATCGCGCTAAGTGTGCCGTGCACACTGTTATACAGTGTTGCCACCACACTGGAGTTCACTTTTTACTAAAAGTGAACTCCTTTTTTAACGATACCGAAAAGAGCAATCTAGCTCTTTTTGACTGTCTTCATACTTGTATGTACTAAAATAACTTGTACTATGTGTACTAAACATCTGATAAACATTTTGTACTTTATAAAATACGTACTATATATAAACAATCAGACTAGTAGTGACATACAATGATCATGGACACAAATGTTTGTACTGCCCGGAGTTGAACCCGGAATCTTTATAATAGCAAACTTCTTAACCATTACACTACATGAGTCATTAATCATCTATAAAAAAATATCCAGTGACAATCACACACCTCCATCTAGCCCCATATTAACCGAGGAGCATTTAGGTAGGATACTAAACTTATAAAGATACTTATATACATTTTTTTGTACATACATATTGTACATAGAAACACCCAGACAATTACAAACAATAAGTGTTCATGACACACAAGTTTGTACTGCCCGGGGATCGAACCTGGAACCCTCGGTGTAGTAGCCGACGTCAATGGCTGACGTCGGCTACTGCAATGCAATGTGTCGTAAATCAATATTACATGAGCGTGAACGGTAAAAAGTTAAACTATCATGAGATTTCCTGTCCATCCGTTGCAGTGAATAAAGCAAAACGAATCACCGTCGACTCTACCCCACTTACGACTTGCGGATGGCACAAAACCATCACAGAACTCTCAGATCAGTATCGCTCAATCAAGATGCAACAATAGGTTGCGCAATGGGCCGGCCAATCTTCTAAATGCACTGCGACTGCATAGCGATTGGTTGCGAGATAGGCCATGTTACGTATGGCTTTTAAACTGACCACAGTTGGAACAGTTTCTTATGAAGAAAAAACTTTGCAATCTATCTGTCATACAGATTACATTTTAAAATAGTTTAATAATAATAATCTATTTATTTCAACAAGGATCATAACTTCATAACTCATAACGTTATGAAGTTATGATCCTAATAAATAAGTTATGATCCAAATAAAGTTTCAAAAATCATTTATTGAATTTAGGCCCGAGGAAGGCTTGATCACCCTATACGGGTAGACCCGAGCCCCTCGGTGGGGACGTTTAATGAGCTGATGATGACGAAGGCTTGAAGGTTGTTTACTCCTGTTTTCTGGAAGGACCGCCGGACGGACGACTTGCGAAATGTCGCTGGTGGAGGCTGGGTGAGAAAGAGGAACGAGATATCTAGGACAGAATGTAGAAGGACTCAGCAGCGAACTGAAGAAACTAGAGAGAGTATACCTGATGATTTGTGTGTCCAAAACTGCAACATTTAATCAAAGCCCTAATCATGTTACCTTCCACTTGTAACTATATTTTCTAAACATAAACAACACCTCTCATTCCAATGACTGTCACGTCGCTTACCCATTTAGTATGGTAATGGAGTGTTCACTCATTAGAACAATATTTATGTCTCTGTTACATGTTTGTTTATTTCTCTTGAAAAAAAATAAGAACTTACCTTTCTGCCTGTAAAGTTACGTGGCCTAACAGTTTTTTTTTTTATAACATAGGGAGGCAAACGAGCATGCGGTTCACCTGATGGAAAGTGTCACCGCCACCCATGGACATTTGCAACAGCTGAGGTCGCAGGGATGCGCTGCCGGCCCTTTATATAAGAAAACGCTCTCTTTTTGAAAGATGCCAGGTCATATCGTTCCGGAAACGTTTCCGATGGCAACTGATTCCACAAATTAATCGTACGCGGCAGAAAATGTCTATCAAAACGAACTGTAGAAGATCTCCAAGTATCCAGATGGTGTGGGTGAAATCTGGAATTCTGCCTCGAAGTACGTGAGTGGAATTCAGCCGCAGGAACAAGCCCAAATAACTCGTCAGAACACTCCCCATGATACCTATATGCGGTAGAGGATACAGAGCGAAGCCACATCTCTTCGCAAACCCAAAGGATCAAGCCGATCGGAAAGATCCTGATCATTGATAATTCTAGCCGCTCTTCTCTGAATGCGGTCAAGTGGAAGAAGCTGGTACTGGGGTGCCCCCGCCCACAGGTGAGAGCAATATTCATATATATATTATTATTATTCATTTATTTATATATTTTTTATATTATATTATTTTTTTATATTTAGTTTTGGGTAGTTTTCCTGATATCATGGTTCTAACCCTCAAAGGTCAAAGATTCTAGTCAAAGCAGTACTCATTATCGGAATAATTTTTACTTTATTATTATTATTATTTAGGTTTTGAGGGCTATTCAGGCTTATGCAGACCTGTAGTCACTTCGACCTAGAAGATCTTTTGTGACTCGCTCCTCTCTTAGAGTTCATCTAATAGTTGGGCACTTTTAGGAAGTTTAGGACCCTGCCCAACTTTATAGATTTGATGTCACTTGGGCATAGATAATAATTACCCAAGTGGATATTTCGCTTCCATTGTAGAGGACCACAATTGCAGAGTAGGTGCATTGGTGTCTCTCTTCTTCCGCGCAGAATCTGCAGGCTTCCGAGTCACTTAGCTTCATTTTGTGAAGGTGACTCTTCAGCTTGCAGTGTCCAGTCAGTGCCCTTACAAGGACCCTGACCTTGGGTTTACTGAGCTGTAGCAGTTCAGAGGTTCGCTTCTTTGAGTAGGCTTTGATTTTTACTTACGAAAGTTAAGCAGCATTCGCAATGTTCTGCCATCGAATATCAATAAATATAATAAATAAATTAAAATCCATTGACATTCACACAGCATCATCTTGCCCCATATTAAGCGAGGAACTGATAGTGAGAGTACTACACTAAACATCTTTTGTAAATACATACATATTATACATAATAACACCATTACAAACAGAGATGTTCATGCACACAAATGTTTATACTGCCCCTAACCCGGAACCCCTGGCGTAGTTGCCGACGTCTCAACTATTACACCAAATGGGTCGTTATTAGCCTTGAAGTCTCATGCTGTAATTTCCAGTCACCACATCACTAGTTGGTGACGTAATAACGTTCTATAAACGTTTTCGTCACAATACAACACTACATCGTATAATAAAAATAATGAGTTTCATAGTGTTCCAGTAGAACGCTGTTGAAACCGCGATCGTTATCGTTATATTGTAACGATGCGGTGTTCGTTTGTGATTAGAAAACGGTTGTTGATGTTACCCGGAAGGTAACCTTAAACTAAAAGAGTAACAACTGAGTTCTTTGCTGGATTCTTCTCAGTAGATTACGACAGTCCGAACCAGGGGTAGCTTCATGTGACATTAAAAAGTGTTAAATTATTATTAGTGTTATATTGAAGCGTCGGTGGCTCAGTGGTGTGGACTGTCGCCTTCCTACCGGGAGGCCTGAGGTTCAAATCCCGACACGTACCAATGTATTTTCGAATTTTCGAAAAATATATGTACGTTATCCGACGCTCTTACGGTGAAGGAAAACATCGTGAGGAAACCTTCATGCACGCCTGCGAAGAGATTCGAAGGTTGTGTGTGAAGTCGTCCAATCCGCACTGGGCCCGCGTGGACGACTAAGGCCTAATCACCCTTACGGGTAGGCTCGTGCCCCTCGGTGGGGACGTTTAATGAGCTGATGATGATGATGTTATATTGACTTAAATTGAATAAAGACAATTTCGATTCTAGTCATCGCTGAACTGTCGTGTCAGAAAAACTGTATTTAAGGCTTGTATCTTCTAATTCTCGTATTTTGATATGATATCTACGACAGGTTATATTAATTATTTGTTTCTTTTTAACCGACTTCAAAAAGGGAGATGTAGCTTCATTTGACATTCATAAGTGTTCTATAAGGACCTAAACTGAATAAACACTTTTCATTTTCATTTTCAGATTATTTAATTTGACCTAATATATGCTTTTTTATTATTGTTATATCAATTGTGGAAGATATAATAGATATTTAAGAAAAGGGCTTTTAATGATTTTGGAATTGTTACATAATAAACTTTGTAAATACAATTAATAATCAATACGAAAAATATATTTAAAGGTGTAAAATCAGTATGTATCATTTCTACCATAATATTGCAAATTTAGAGATTGGCCTATTGAGTACCTTTCGAAGTTCGTATAAATGTAAAAGTAATGCTCCTTTTAAGATTCTGTACACCCTATACGGGTAGGCTCGTGCCCGGTGGGGACGTTTAATGAGCTGATGTGTGAAAAAGAAGTAAAAATGTTCGTTTCAAATGAGCCGCACTAAATTATGAATTCATTGTACTTAAAATTTAAATGAAATATGTCTTAAAGTCTCTGGGTAGCTAAAAAAAATCTTTAATTCTACAACTATCAAAAGCCCCGGCTGTCCACGTACATACCAAAGGTATCGATGCAACCGGCCATCAATATTCAAGCATACAAACAAACGCTCTCACAATTGCAACACAATACGGTACATTACCATAAATCCCAATTTAAACAAATCATTGTGTCGCATTTCGTAAGCAACGACAGTCGAATTAAACGCGCCATGATTCAGTTAGCATGGCGTTATGGGGTGACACAGTGCGGGAACCAAACAGTAGGTGAATTCATAGTTTTTATTAGTATTTCAATCCGTTTGAGCAGACGAGTTCTGGAGTGGAGACCGCGTCTTGGCAAGCGTAGCGTAGGACCGATGGACCGACGACTTGCGAAAGGTAGCTGGTGGAGGCTGGATGAGAAAATAGGAGAACCGGGATAGCGCAAAAAGGGGGAGACCTATGTCCAGCAGTGGACTGCGATAGGTTGATAGAATTGGTATTTCAGAGTGAACAAAAGATAAGTTAATTGCTGAGCAAAACGTCCCCTCTGTTGATTTATCACGTTGGATGGAATTCTTAATCCCACCCTACGACAAAAATGCCTTATCCACCACGTAAATATTGGCAAGTCGCTTGAGCCTCATATGCTAATCTACAAGATGCACCGCGTGCAGGTGAGGTTCGTTTTGATCTAAAACGACGCATAACAAAAGTGAAAAGGAATTTGAATCCTTGGATAATTAGTATGATAACATGGTAATAAAATACATATAGAAAAAATGGTTCGTTGATCATAGTTTTTGAGAATGACAAAGAAAAAAATATGACAATTACACAGCGCTATCTAGCATATTAGTCATTGAGCAAATATAACTACATATTATTCACAATATTTAATCGAAATCGCTCTAGCAAAGTTACGGTGCATCGTGTCTGTACTGTGTACAAAAACTCTATATGGACATATTTCCGAGACGAGCGAGATTGGTCCCTTTAAAGAAAGTGTTAAGAACCAAAACCCAATAACAGTAGAAGTTAGAATGAATTTAAGAATTAGGGCAGATTTATATTTGATTTTGATGATAAACGAATTACTTTTTCGACATATACGACGTATGTAAGAATGGAATAGAACAACGAATAATAAAAACGCGTCGACATGTGTCACTGACTAAACTGATTTTAATATACGAAATTTTGTCCCATACCAGCAAGGGACCTACTAAACTGTATTACTGTATATAATATAACTTCCCCTTTTCTAGTACAAAAATGACAAGGTATCATTATTGTAATACTGTTTGAAGAGATGGCGGGAAGGGAAGCCGAGCAGTTTAACATTTAAGTGCATATAAATACAAACATATTCATGGCTGTTTCTATTTATAAGGGTATATATATATATTCGCAAAAAAATATATATAAAAGTATGTTTATCTGTTGTTCCGTACCCATAATACAACCTCCGATTGAATTGGGGCTTTATGACGCTATGTGAATGTCTCTTAACATTATACATAAACATATTTATTACATTATACATATTATATTATAAATTCAGACATTATATAACATTATAACTTGAATACATAGTGACCGATAAAAGGAATATTAAAGCTGTGTAACCTGGTACATCGCTCGCCAGGCGAGTTGACCGCAAGAGATTGTCACTATGCCCTGTAATAGCTTGTGGTTGTGTCGCATTTAAACCATCATATACGCTTGTATATGTTGCATATACGTGTATATATTGCGCAATATATACCACCATATTAGATGAGATAGCTTTATTGCATTATGTATATGTTGCTTTTGTCATTTTTTTATTTTCATTAGAGACGTGAAAAAAGCTAGCGCTTATAGCCCAGGTTTTCCTTTTATAAGCTTCTCCGTGTAAATTATGGTGTGTAATTAAGCTTATTTGTTAAGAGCATGCGATTATTATAAATTAACTTAAATAAAAAAATAATAAATTAACTAAGCGGAGGACCGGGATATCTGGCGGAAAATGGGGGAGACCTATGTCCAGCAGTGGGCTGCGATAGGTTGAAGAGATAAACGTTATTATTATTAGAGATTAAAAATAGGGTCCGATATCTTGTTTTAAATGGATCGGTATACTCCCTATGTTAGTGTCACAGCGAAAGCAGATAGGAAAATTAAATACCGTTATGTCTCTTTCTTATTTCATCCTATCAGTCCACTGCGGGATACTTAACTTGCAATCATCAGCCTATAACGGCCCACTGCAGTGCATAGCTTTCCCACATAGCATAGGTATGGGGAATTGGGTAGTAAGCCCAAGCAAACTGGTACAAAAACTGCAGTAAAAAATCTTCTTTTTTTTTCACATCATTTGCTCGCAAATAATTGATGGAAGTCACCAAAACGTTAGAGGATAATATATTTTTAAAATTAGTTTTTAAAGGGTTCCTAGTGGAGGCTGGATGAGAATAACGTAAGACCGGGATATCTAGTGCAGAATGGGGGAGACCTTTACCAGAAGTTGACTCAATCGGTTTGAAGAGAGTTTTTATTAATGTGCAATTACTTAAATACGTAAAGTTGGGTTCATATAATGTGCTCAATTCAATAAAACTAAAAGTGTTCACACACCTTGCCTGTGTACAAAACCACCTTTGATTTAGCCCAAACCCAATTTAACTTGTCAAAAGACAAGCCAATCTGCGCAGTTATAGCTTGTTAACCAAACATGTCGCCCAGTGTTCATTCAAGCGAGGACAAATCGGACTTTTGGTGGGATGTGTCAACTCCAAGCGTTTACTCGATTGTAGATTAGGTAATTGTTGTTTGGTTAACACAATGCATTTATTTGGAGGTTACGTAATTAGAGCTTAACAAATGGCGTCGTGTTTTTAAGTTGTAAATGTTTATGGGTGTATTTTCGTGAATATTTTTTTTATGAATATATAAAATGAAATAAAATAATTCTTTATTCAATTACGTCTTTACAAGACATGTTTGAATGGTCAAATTTATAATAAATTTTAAAACAAGTTTAAATCTACCACCAGTTTGGAGAGTGTAAAAATTATTATTGTTAAAGAGAGGAAATTAAAGCGTTAATCCTTTTTGTACGTTTATAAATTTTCTAGATACAGTGTCAGCGTACAGGATAAAGTTCAAGAGGTCAGACCCGATTTATTAAAGGCATCATGAATAATATCCGAGGGGTCTGATGTACCCGTTACGCATTTATTTCAGGCCAGTAAAAAATATGGCGCTCGGTTTCATGTTATTTTTATTTCACATATATTTGTATGTGTATATATTTAGTTAAATACTGAGGGCTCAAGTTAAATAACTTTCGTAGTAGTTGATAGACAGATGGGTGACCGAAGACCATTAATTGGAATGCTGCTAATCGGTAAGCCGTTATTCCGCCAATCCAAATTCAGCTCACGTGGTCGTTTAAATAGTAAAGTATCATCATTGCGTTAGAGCGTCGGTGGCTCAATGGTGTGGACTGTCGCCTTCCTACCGGGAGGGCTGAGGTTCAAATCCCGACACGTACCAATGTATTTTTGAATTTTCGAAAATATATGTACGTTATCCGACGCTCTTACGGTGAAGGAAAACATCGTGAGGAAACCTTCATGCAAGCCTGCGAAGAGATTCGAAGGTTGTATGTGA
Organism: Leucinodes orbonalis; assembly: GCA_019425675.1. Classification (NCBI taxonomy): domain Eukaryota; kingdom Metazoa; phylum Arthropoda; class Insecta; order Lepidoptera; family Crambidae; genus Leucinodes; species Leucinodes orbonalis. The sequence continues at coordinate 173,920 of PQWD01001765.1, read as the reverse complement.
AGTCGTCCAATCCGCACTGGGCCTGCGTGGACGACTAAGGCCTAATCACCCTATACGGGTAGGCTCGTGCCCCTCGGTGGGGACGTTTAATGAGCTGATGATGATGATGATCATCATTGCTATGCTTTTATTCTATCATTCATCATTGAACCATTGAACACCAATGATGTAAAAAAGTATAGATTCGTGACATGCTCACAAAACAATCGAAAAAAGTGTTCCGAATGCAGTGACAGCACACATACACATATTTCGAATGAGCGTACATTTACCTAAACAAAAGAGTACAAATTGTACTCTCGTCGGCGGTTCCTTTTTGAGGCACAGATGGCGTAAATAGGTTAGGTAATAAGAGAAATGACTCAATAATAAAATATTTTGTAAAATTTCTATATTGTATACATTGACATTTAATGATGATAATTTGTTTCTTAATATTTTAGCTATAAGTAATTAATATTTGCACGCCATTTTACTGGTACAATGTAAAAGGACACTAGAGACTGTAAAAAATATGTATAATACTTACATTCGAGCAAATAAATGAATTCTATTCTATTCGTATCTACCTTTATATATACAGAAAATCATTGTTTAACGCCGGGAATCCAAACACAATAGAAAATCCAGACCTTAAGGCGCGAGACACAAAAGTATTGTGTCGCCTTAAGGCGTCATTTGGGGTCAAAGGGTTTTTAATTTCAATCAATCAATCATCAGCCCACCATCGTCAGCGCCATCTATCCCGGTCCTGAGAAGCCTGTATATATACCAGCCACCCTCTTCAAATTAGCTGAAGTGAAAGTGGGCCGGTCATGTATTGTCTCCAGACGTCAGATGGTCGATGGAGCCGAAACGTGTTGGAGTGGCGACCTTGCTTAGGCAAGCGCAGTGTAGCACGTCCGGCGGCCTGATAGACCGACGATACTTTAATTTGCACCAAATCGAGCGTTGGTGGCTCAGTGGTATGTACTGTAACCTTCCGATTGGGAGGGCACAGATTCAAATCAAGCAACGTATCAATATGTTTTCGAATTTTCGAAATCATATGTACGTTATCCGACGCTTGGACGGTGAAGGAAAACATCATTAGGAAACCAGCGCACGCCTGCAAAGAGATTCAAAGGTTGTGTGTGAAGTCACTGGGCCCGCGTGGACGACTAAGACACCTTAAAGGCTCGTGCCCCTCGGTGGGGGCGTTTAATGATATATTTTTTCTTTCTTAAAGTATTTTTAACACTTAATGCATCACCTATAAATAATATATCTACTTTATTTCCACAGTCCACCTTATAAATACTTAATATGTAAAGTAATGCTAAAATACGTGTTTCGTATCTCCCCTAACAGTGACGCATCCACGAAAGCCTGGCAGGGTTAATCCGGAATAATGAGGGATTACAGTTTTCACTGTAGCATATTCAGCCTTTGTTGACAGGGATGTATTGGTATGAGTCATCGATATTGGATTGTCTAGCCCACTTTTTTCTCATTGAAACAATTGGTTCGTACATTTAATTGGTAATCAATTGAGTTTTGTAACAAGTTTGGAGAACATTTTGAAGGTTTTAACAATTTCCCCGTAGATATTTTTTATTTACTAAGAACAACAACAGTATTTTCTAGTAAATTTAAGCAGAACAGTAAGTACCAGTACCTTGCCAAAACAGATTTCAGAAAATAATTGGTAATTTCAAATACAAATATATGTATATTTATAATAACAAAATAAGTAATAATTTTTGATCAATAGGTATTTAAGTCGACATATCTGCCTGGAGCCAGAGTTCCACGAGACGATGTTGAATTTTATTTAATACCAGTGTATTTAAGAAATAAAACATCCGTCTCATCACCAAACATATGCCCTTATTTATAACGAGACTACTGACTTCTTCACCGGGCATAGGCGAGCACAGATGGCCCTCAAGCCTAAAAATTTACCAATGAGCCTAAGTAAGCGTTGATATTTCTTAAATAGAGTTAGGGATAACGCTCTATACGATAAATAGGCATCCCTTTCTAACTCTATTTAAGTAAAAACCAACGCTTGAATCTGAAAACATTGTCTAAGTGGTCAGTTATTATTCTAACCATAGAAGGCAAATTTGTATTCAATTATGCAATTCAATGAAATTGGTGATACGTTTCCTATCATCGGCAATCGGTAAACAACTTCTTGCTAATCGATGACAAACCAAATTACTGTTCAACAGACCGAGGAACAATCGCACTGTTGCTACCATTGTACCGAAACTCATAGACTCACGCTATTGTTAATATCGGTGGCTCATTGGTGTGACCCATGAAAATCCCGCCACGTAACAACGTATTTTCGAAATTATGTGTATGTTTATCCGACGCTCTTACGCTGAAGGAAAACATCGTGAGGAAACCCGCGCACTCCTGCCAGTGTTAACCTCATCAGACGAATAGAAGTTGGTTAAATCATAAAAAACTATACCACGAAATCGGTAGTAACGAAAAAGCATCTCTCTGACGTTCACATCTCAATTATTTCGGAACTATCGCGTCCTGAATTGTATTAAGAATATTTAACCTGGATTTTTAGTGGATCATATAATTCATCATCATCGGAAATAATTGTGTTTTTTTTTGTTTCATTATAGAGTTGAAAACAATTGTTTTTTTTTTCATTTTCTTATAGACTCGAAAATAATTGTTCTTTTTTCGTTTTAAGTAAATTCTCGATTGGTTCTCGATCTTAAACGAGTCTCAATCGAGTTGGCAGCGAGTTTTCTACGAGATATAGTATGAAAGAGGGCGTGCGAGCATGCGGTCTAAATACTGCTCACCGGCGCACGCGCCGTGACGGCCAGTTGACAATATCAGATTTCTACCGACTCCGACAATGCGCGAATTAAATTGTCACGAAGTGGGATGACGATTTTGTGAGAGAGATCACCGAACGTTCTGGAACACTCCGGCACGATTTGAAGCTTTGTTTCGTTATACGCATTTATACTCGTATTCATTCTTTTCTCATTCAGGGAACAAGGAAAAACTTTAATTCTTAACACATTTTTACTATTCTTCTCAGTGGAAAACTACCGTCCGAACCAGTGGTAGCTTCATTTGACATTCATAAGTGTTCTGTAAGGACCTAAACTGAATAAACACTTTTAATTTTCATTCAGGTGGTTAGACTCGGTACTGAGTCGTCTAGGTTGGTACCACCGCAGTGACTGTTTTACACTTCTGTGTTTCGAGATGAGGGTACTTAGCTAGTAAAATAACTGGGTATAAGAGACCTAACATCCGTTGTTTCGAGTGACGCAGTGCATTGGTACGTGGCGGGATTTTAACCTGCACCCTCCAGATCAGAAGGCAACAGTCCACACCAATTAGCCACAAACGCTCTTAAAATTATGTACCGGAAAAAATATGTTAATTTGACTGTTTCGGAGAGTGCACTGGAGTTTAACCATGAAATAAAGTCATTTGTATTTTAATACAGCGAACACCGTTGATGTTGCTTAGATTGTTTTGGTAATATACATATTTAACGTTAATTTTACTGTTACAAATGAACGTACCAACGGTATATTGAAAGGCCAGCAACGCATTTCAGTGCCCTCTGGTATTGCAAATGTACATGGGCGGCGGTGTCATTTACCATCAGATGAGCCGTTTGCTCGTTTGCCTGCATAAAAAAATTGGAATCTTATTCCGTCGAATACGCATTTAGAGTACGAATTACAGTAATAACGTTGTAAGTATGTCATCATCATCAGCTCAAAACGTCCCACCGAGGGTCTCGAGCCTACCCGTATAGGGTGATTAGGCCTTAGTCGTCCACGCGGGCACAGTGCGGGTTGGATGACTTTACGTACAACCTTCGAATCTCTTCGCAGTCGTGCGCAGGTCTCCTCACGATGATTTCCTTCACCGTAAGAGCGTCGGATAACGTACACATATTTTTCGAAAATTCGAAAACACATTGGTACGTGGCGGGATTTGAACCTCACGGTAATTGAATTTCACGTTATAAATTAATTAAATATTTTTGATTATGATTTTCACTCATGTCACATTGGTACGTGGCGGGCTTTGTACCTCAGGCCTCCCGGTAGGAAGGCAACAGTCCACACCATTGAGCCACCGACGCTCTTAAGGTTAAGGGGTGTTAACCAAATAAACCTACAAATATTGGGGAAAATATTTCCTTTAAACCCTATTTCCACGTAGAAGGATATCGTTACTGATATCTCGTCATTTTCGGTCAAATCAGGACCGGTAATATAGAATCCTGTAACCTCGTTTTCGGGATAACCAGGAGATGGGAAATACGAAACACTTTCCATATTTAGTTGAGTTTTATATAATATACATTGTACATACACTGATATTCACACGGCTTTATCTAAAACTAATTTAAGCAAGGACTATGGGTACTAAACAACGGATAAACATACAAGTTTTTTTCAACAAGTACATATAATATTACAAAGAAACACTCAGTTCCATAGAAACAGTCATTTCAATGTGCACATATTTTGTACTTTCCTAGGATCGAACCCTTAGTGAAACAGATATTTTTCTACCATTACCCTACATTGGTCGTCAAGAGGTTTCTACAAGGATTAATTTTTCCGTATGTCCGATGATCGCAGAGTCCTAATACGTTTTATAGACAAATATATTGTAAAGGCACAAAATTTTTTGAAAGTAGTGACTGCTGAGTTTCTTGCTGGATTCTTCTCAGTAGACAACAACGGTCCGAACCAGTGGTAGAATCAAATTTGAGATTCATAAGTGTTCTTTATGGGCCCAAATTGAATAAATATATTTTCATTTTTTTCTTAGTAAAAATAAAATTAAAAAGTAAAAATAAAATGTTGTAATAAGAAGAGAAAATATTTTCATATATCAAGAAAATCATAATAATTTACAATCTCTTTGTAAAGTGATATCCGCAGTATCAATTCCACAAAAAACAAATGTCATGTTAATTCGATTGTATTTGTTTTTCCTATCTATTTTTTATGGTAAAAATCTATGGTTCCAAGTTTTTTTTATTGTAACATTAATATGTTTTTATTCATATGCCAGCATTATTTTGCATTGTTCTTTTATTCATATATTCACGCCCTATATTCTCATACGGTATAATCGTGATAGTGCATATCACGCAAGCCGTTCGCGTCCAGCGCATAATCTCCGCTAAAAAAGCGCACTTTGCTGCACGATTGGTTGAAATGCAGTGCACTTTCTGCGGAAGAATTCCAAACAGGCCAGTGTTTCGTTAGGAAGAATTGTTATATATACGAAGGATTTCTATCATCTTTCAGGGTTAAAATCTTACCTATGTGTAGTAACCTCAAATTCAGATGATAAAGACTTAAAATATCTGGTACTCGAAAAGCTAGAGAAATCGCGCATTGGGAAAACTACTTGGCATATTAGTACCGCAAGATAAGATTTTTTAACAGTAACCTTGAATTTTATTATTTAAAAATAAACATTTATATACAGTTAAATGAATTTCAGTATTTTCATTAATCTTCGCTGTTGAGTATAGGTACAAAGATACATGCGCATTCTGAGAAATTAAAGTAAGCGAAGTAAAAAAAATAAGTGAAATAAGTACCAACTAAATGCAACATATATAAAGTAATATATTGAATAATTTGCTTGGAAAGAAGTATAACATCGCTGAAACATAATATATCAAATTTTAAATCTGGATTCACGAGTCTTTATTATGACGCACTGTCATACTGCGTATGCACATAGCATGTATGTAAGCTTGTTTCGTCATCGATCCACGACCTCCAATGATATTCTGTACATATAAAGGTAGATACGCCACCGTGCCTAAAAAACGAACCGCCGAAGAGAGTACAGTTTGTACTCTTTTGTTTAGGTAAATGTACGCTCATTCGAGATATGTGTATGTGTGTTGTCACTACATTCGGAACACTTTTTTCAATTGTTATGTGAGCATATCACGAATCTATAGTTTTTTATATCATTGACGACCTCTAATACCGACATATCTAGGCCAATCACGGCCATCACACGGCTCATTAGCTGCTAAATTTTGTGGATACCTTATGTTACTCGGAACATGCTAAAACCTTCCTACAACTCCTCACAAAGAAGCGAGGGCAAGCATTTTTTTCGTTGTACTGTCTTTTGCGATTCGCACACACACATACTCGTGGAATCAAAACTAAGGACCAGTCACTACAACTTCAACTAAACATTAGGAAAATAATTTTAAGCTCTACTTACAGTTTTAGAGCTTTAAGCTCGTATTCTAAAACACGTTACGTTTATCTTCACTTAAATCGAGTTAGAAAGGGATGACGCTATTGATCGTATATAGCTATCCCTTTCTATCTTAAATTAAGTAAAGATCAATCCTTTAATCTGTAAAATTAATGTTATTAAAGTTATTTTTAATCAAATGAACTGCTTAAAACTGTTTCGATTGATTGGGATTTAAAGAAGGAAGTTAGTGACTAAACCAAAACCTAATGATTTACATAAAAATATATCAGACATAATTCTTCACTGAATACATATCGACGTATGTAAAAGAAACAGAACACAAAAGAATAATACTCTTTCATAAAAACTAACAGCGATACTTAGTAAAGGAGCAATTCGATCGTGCAAAGGAACTGTCTTATCGATGTGTAACCGAAATGGATGCTCCATTTGTAAACAGGGGCTATTCTGATAAACGATGACCGAATAATCGGTAGAACCATTTGTCTAGTATATGCTTGCAACATAATTATGCACTGACTACTTTTGCCCGCTTCGCCGCGTTAAATTCGGGATGCAAAACTTATACTGTTTTCGTTACCAGGAAAGTGGAGCCATCCACTTGGTAACAAAAACAGAATAATTTCAACAACTGCTTCTTCTTTTTCTTATTTAAGGCTTAAGGGCCGGTTTGCAAAAACTTCATTATGCAATATTTATTGTTCATAATGACAATAGCCATCATACTTGTTTTGAGCTTCTACCTTGTAAACTGTTTTAAACTTATAAAGAAAAATTATGTATAATATATATCACTATACATAGAAATCCCCCGCCCCAGTTTTAAAAGTTTTAGAGTCCATTTCCAAAAACGGATCCATCCCTCCCTTCCTCCCCAATTTAAAGATTACGGGGTCAATTTTGGGGATATATATAACTATACATAGGCTTCCTACACTTTAAAGGTTTGGGGTCTATTTTAAAAAACACTAATATTACTATATCATCACTAGATTTACATATATTATATTATATTATATCAGTATTAAGGGTTTTTGGGTAAATTTCTGACAAATATTACATATATATCAACATACCAACTTTCAATAAATCTACCTTAAAAACTNATATCGACGTATGTAAAAGAAACAGAACACAAAAGAATAATACTCTTTCATAAAAACTAACAGCAATACTTAGTAAAGGAGCAATTCGATCGTGCAAAGGTACTGTCTTATCGATGTGTAACCGAAATGGATGCTCCATTTTGTAAACAGGGGCTATTCTGATAAACGATGACGCAATAATCGGTGAACCATTTGTCAGTATATGGCTGCAACATAATTATGCACTGCCTAGCTTTTGCCCGCGGCTTTCGCCCGCGTTAATTCGGGATGACAAAATTATACTGTTTTCGTTACCAGGAAAGTGGAGCCATCCACTTGGTAACAAAAACAGAATAATTTCAACACTGCTTCTTCTTTTTCTTATTTAAGGCTTTAAGGGCCGGTTTGCAAAAACTTCATTATGCAATATTTATTGTTCATGACAAATAGCCATCATACTTGTTTTGAGCTTCCTACCTTGTAAACTGTTTAAACTTATAAAGAAAAATTATGTATACATATATATCACTATACATAGAAATCCCCCGCCCCAGTTTAAAAGTTTTAGAGTCCATTTCCAAAAACGGATCCCTCCTCCCCTCCCCAATTTAAAGGTTACGGGTCAATTTTGGGGATATATATAACTATACATAGGCTTCCCCACACCTTTAAAGGTTTGGGGTCTATTTTAAAAAAAACATATATATACATATATACATCACTAATTACATATATATTTATATATATTATATCAGTATTAAGGTTTTTGGGTAAAATTTCTGAACAAATATATACATATATATCAACATACCAACTTTCAATAAAATCTACCTTAAAAACTGCGGAAAATCGGATATGATACTTCCTCCCCTATTTGAAGGGTTTGGGGGTGGATTTTTGAAAAAAAATATGCCATATTTTTTCTTTTGTGACAATATCCGCATACCAAATTTCAGCGTACTACAAAAATTGCGGAATGTTTCATATAAACTTCCAACCCCATTTTAGGGAAGTGTTATATATATAAAATATAGCCTATATAATATTCAAGGTTCCGTCTATCGACATACCAAGTTTCAATAAAATCTACCTTAAAACTGCGAAATTGGATATGATACTTCCTCCCCTATTTGAAGGTTTGGGGTGGATTTTGAAAAAAAAATATGCCATATTTTTTCGTTTGACATATAATCCGCATACCAAATTTCAGCGTCTACTAAAAATTGCGGAATGTTCCATAAAACTTCCAACCCCAATTTTAGGGAAGTGGGGGGTGAAAACGGGACAAAAAGTAGCCTAAAACCTATTCTAGGTTACCTACTACCAACATACCAAGTTTCAATAAAATCTACCTTAAAACTGCGAAAAACCGAATATGACACTTCCTCCCCTATTTGAAGGGTTTGGGGGTGATTTTTGAAAAAAAAAATATGCCATATTTTTTCGTTTCTTACAAACAGTCCGCATATCAAATCTCAGCGTCGTACTACAAAAATTTCGGAATGTTCCATACAACTTCCAACCCCATTTGAGGGGAGTGGGGGTGAAAACGGGACAAAAAGTAGCCTAAAACCTATTCTAGGTTACCTACTATCAACATACCAAGTTTCAATAAAATCTACCTTAAAACTGCGAAAAATCGAATATATCACTTCCTCCCCTATTTGAAGGGTTTGGGGGTGGATTTTTGAAAAAAAAATATGCCATATTTTTTTCTTTTGTGACATATATCCGCATACCAAATTTCAGCGTCGTACTACAAAATTGCAGGATGTTCCATACAAACTTCCAACCCCCATTTTAGGGGAGTGGGGGGTGAAAACGGGACAAAAAGTAGCCTAAAACCTATTCTAGGTTTCCTACTATCAACATGCCAAGTTTCAATAAAATCTACCTTAAAACTGCGAAAAACCGAATATGACACTTCCTCCCCTATTTAAGGGTTTGGGGTGGATTTTTGAAAAAAAAATATGCCATATTTTTTCTTTGTGACATATAATCCGCATACCAAATTTCAGCGTCGTACTACAAAATTGCAGGATGTTCCATACAAACTTCCAACCCCCATTTTAGGGAGTGGGGGTGAAAACGGGAATAAAAGTAGCCTAAAACCTATTCTAGGTTACCTACTTCAACATACCAAGTTTCAATAAAATCCGTTCAGCCGTTTAGGCGTGAAAGCGTAACAAGACAGACAGACAGACAGACAGAGATACTTTCACATTTATAATATTAGTATGGATAAACGTTAACTAGTAAAGTTCAGGGTTGCAGCTAATTCCCATCAGCTGCCTCTCTCTTCTCTTTAACCTATTGCAGTCCATAACTTGACATGGGTCCCCCCATTTTGCGTCAGATATGCCGGTGCTCTACTTTCTGCATCCAGCCTCCACCAGCGACCTTTCGCAAGTTACAACTTAATAAGAAAGGAGATTCTCAAGAATTGCCAATACGCGCTAGGCATAAACAGAAGGTTATGGTCTTAATACCATCCATTAAAGAGAGAAATTAGTCGTATTACATACGACGAAACTTAAATATTACCACTTATATCTTTACCAATAACTTAATATGATAAAAACAGTGAATATAACTTTTTTTTATAATTATTTTGATAATGAATGATATTATTCTGTACAAAACACTTTTTAAAAGAGTGACTACTGATTTTCTTGCTGGATTCTTCTCAATAGAAAACTACGGTCCAAACCAGTGTTATCTTTATTTGACATTCATAAGTGTTCTGTAGGACCTAAACTGAATAAAAACTGTTTGATTTGATTACTTATCGGTTGGGATCAGGTGCAGTCTTAATGGTCAATTTAAAGCGTCAAAATGGTATCGATTCGACAATTCCATCTACGTATACAGAAACGTGTTTTAAGTATTCTCGGAAATCGTTCCGCAGATACGACCCCGAGAGCTCGGCGACCGTGCCAGATAACCCACTAATGGCTCGTTGTCGAACAGTAGCAGTGTTGCCACCTGAGTTTTAGAAAAAGAACTTTTTGGGAAGTCAAAAAGGGCAAGAAAGGGCTGAATTGAGCGTCAAAAGATTTTCTGTCCTAAAAATGCTGCAATAATCATTTTAGCTCGTCTAAAAATAAGCCGTTTTTTTAGCTCGTCAAAAAATAAGTTTATCATGACCGATGAAACAGTAAAAAAGTACTTGTTACCATGTCGAAAACTTCATATTTGCTAATATTTTCAAGACAGTGAAAAAGACCTAGATTGCTCTTTTCGGGCTAAATCGTTAAAAAAGGAGATTACGTATACTAAAAAGTGCTAGATCTAGCTACAAAAGGGCTAATGGCAACACTGAACAGTAGTCAATTTTTATCGATGTCTTTTGTTTATTCGATCCTCATTCGGCCAGTGATTGACGAGTGAAAGGTTTCTCAGTCACTGAAGATTTGACGTGCGATTTATCAGCACATCAAAGAACACTGCGTTTGAGTAACATTCTTTCCTTCCGAATTCTTTAGATGTAGGTTACTCCAAAAAAAAGAGAAATTTCATCCTGTTGTGTTCCGAAAAGAAATTTGAATATGATAAAAATCAGACTATGGAAAATTCGTGCAATGAGATTTTTATAAAAAAAAAACAAAGTTAGAGACTATATACTTTGTATATTATTTATTTATGTTTCATATTTGATATTTTTTAACAGTTATTAGTTTTCTCCAACAATGCATCTATGAGGTTCATGTCCAAACGTGAACAGTTCGTTTTTTGAACATCAGGAAGGTCAGGTTTGATGCTAAGTAACCTAACCTGTCCTGTGAACTGTTTTATTTTAATTTGTTTCATGTAAAGACTGTATCATGTTTGTGTACTTTTAATAAATAAATAACCTAACCAAACACTCCACCCGAGTTGGACCCAAGCCGTGATCCGCATTAATGCCTAATGGAGACGGTCTAATCTCCCCATAACCACAAATAAAAGTAAATAAAGTAATATTATCTTGGTTGCTTAGCTGTGTTTTAAGTGAGGTTGCTTAGGTTTCGTCATTTTGCCGGTTAAATCCCAATGAATGTTGAGAGCCCCGAAACATGTTTATCCCTTCATATCCCAAATTGTTACGTAAATTCATAAGAAATCCTATGGTGACGAGGACAAATCTGACCCCACATAAAAAATGGCAGACGCCATTTGAAACTATAATCCAGTCAGATACGAAAGGTCATGATTGGAACGGGGTCAGTCGTGTTGACTGCGTTCGCGTTCTAATTATGCGAACTGGAAAAATAGAGTAAATCTAACGCCAATGGAGATCGTGTAAAGCGATAGGTAGGGTTGGTAGCAACCAGATTACATTTTTATAGAATAACTTTTATTCCAACGACTGACTGGAGAAAAACGTGCTTGATCGTCAGAAAGGCACAACACTATCGTCAAAGTGGTAACAAGACTATATCTTCTTCCATCCAGCTCCGCAATAGACCTTTTGCAAGACCATCGGTTCGTTATCCCTCGCAGCGCCCTAAGCCGAGGTTCAACTCCCACTCTGGGACGCCCTTGTGTAAATTTTAAGGCTGAGAGCAATCTACGCTTGCCAATTGCCCGATGAAGCTTTAAAGGCCATTTTCGGCCAACAACAGTAGTCAGTTCGAAAAAACCATCTGTCCTTCAACTTGATTGTGTAATATCTTTGAAATTTACTTGTGTACTGTTGTAATTTCTTGTCCATGTCAATAAATATTTATCTTTATTTATTACACTACACTCGTATTAATCTTTAAATTTTAATTATCATATCTATTTCCGACCTGGCAACCCTAAAACTAACAAGTTAATACCAAGTCTCCGTATTTGAACAAGTTTCGCTTGCCATTTGATTGAAACGGGAACGAATGAAATTAAAACCTGAATTTTATATTGACTTCATCAGTGAAGTTATATAGATTTAACTACATGCATAATATGCAATTTTAAGATTATATCAAACGAGAATTATTATACATTTGTGTGCATGAACAAGTCTGTTTTTATTGGTTGGGTGTTTCTCATAATATGCATAAAAATAGGTTTACCAGTCAGCAACATCATTACAGCCTTATACATCCGCTGCTTAACCAAGGCCTAATGATTTCCACGCGGATGTATCAGTACGTTTGTTTACACCTTGTAGGTATAGTACTTATAATACATGTAACTTGCTTAATTTTTGGATAAAGATGGCGCTGTTTAAACGTCGGAAGTTGTTTATTAATGAATGTATTATGTAGGTTTGTTATGGTTTTGAATGCTTACCGATTCCACTGTAATATTTTTAACAGTGCTAACAAACTTTCTTTTGCATCCAACAAAATAGAACACGCCATAATAAGCTGATCGAAATCCGACATTCACAAATGATAGTTTTCTTCAATTTTCCACACAGAAGCGAAAGCGGTTATCCGCTGACCAAACGGTTCAGTCAATTTATAAATTCCCGCATTCAACGCTTTGTCAATGCGAAGGTTCTGTATTATAAAGTTGTAGTAAATGCGTTAAATAGTTATTTATTTAAAACTTTAATGCACACTACAAAAATTATGTACAAAGGCGAACTTAATGCCGAGTGGCATTCTCTACCAGTTAACCTTTGGGCATACAGAAAGAGAACAAAATGGTGCGGCCAGATAAAAACTAATACAAACAAAACATATTATATATATTATATATATATATATATATATATATATATTATTATATATATATATATATATATATACATAATATATAAATCAAATACATAAATACCTATGATAAAAAGATGCAAAGAAAAAATAATTAAATTAAAAATAATAACAAATAAAAGCTTACAAATTACTTCGTAAGTAAAATAATTTCAATCTTTTCTAAAAAGAATATCAATCAATAATAATATTAAAATCCATCTACTCCTCATCATCATCAGCTTATTAAACGTCCCCACCGAGGGGCACGAGCCTACCCGTATAGGGTGTATAGGCCTTAGTCGTCCACGCGGGCCCAGTGCGGATCTGATCCTAATTTAGTTTAATTCGGGGGCAAGCCTACACTTTTTTTCGATTTAATTGGACGCCACTCGAGCACATTTTCGATCCGATACTACTATACACATATGTAGAAACCTTAGATTAAGCATGTACTAGATGTAGTCATAAGACGTTGCCGCTCTTATATCATTGTAATGCAATACACGTCATGTATCTTTGTCTATCACACGAATCCTAGTTACGAGTAGAAGAGACGGTTGATAGACGTTTGACAACTCTGACGTCGTGTCATTTTGTGGCCTCCAAAGAGGCCAAAACATTACGAGCTGTCGTGCAAATTTTTCACAAAGTGTCATAATTTTAATAAATATTTTGAAAAGAAATAAGTAAACGTAGAAAAATGTCGTGTTCTGCGGTAAATTGTTCTTCAAGAACCACCAAAGGAGGAGTAAAAGACCCGGAATTATCATTTCATAAGTAAATATTTGACGACATTTTCATTCATATTACGTAGTTGTAATGAGACTTATGGATAAAAAACATGTAGTAGTAGACTTTAAATAATGTTAGACATACATTAGCTTGTATTAATTGTAGAAATTACGTCTAAAACAATTAATATTATGCATGAAAATTTAAGGATGTTACATAGTGATGTACTCAACATAGAATTTAATTCCATCGATAGTATTTCTTTAACAGTTTCTTTTATACAATTATTGAATTTTTAGGTTCCCGAAATGTCCACAAATCAGAGAAGAATGGGTTAAAAGTGTAAGGCGTGAAAACTGGGAGCCTACGAAGAACTCCAGGCTTTGCTCAAAACATTTTGAGCAATCCTGTTTCATCGTAGGCTTATCAATAAAAAATTCCGATGCAGTACCAACCATTTTTGAAGGATATCCTGGATATTATCAACCTGTTAGTTATTTTTACTATTTAGACCCTTTTATGCGAGTCTTTTCTGTATAACTGGTTAGAGAAAGTAAGTTTTTTGTTTTCTTTAGATAGAAATAAATCTGTTTCTATACTATATATTTTAAAGTTTAAATTGGAATAGCATGACAATAAAAAGCGTACCGATAATGAAGTATGTTGTTTAAAGGCATACAAATAAAGTTCCTTTACAACAAACTACTGAGTGACTTAAAGTTAATTTTTACAAATTCCTTAATTTAAATGTGATGAAAGTGTTATTCATAGTCATGTGCTACAGTTGTGACTTGTTTAAACTTTTTTTTCATGATACCCACTATTGTGGGTTATCAATGTAGGTATGTATGGGTCTTTAAAAATGATAATGAGGCTTTCAGTATATATTTTTTAAATAAAATAATTTTAAGTTTGAGTTTGTGAGTGTTATTTAAAATTTGTTATTTTACCGTAAAAATATATAGTCTATTTAATACTTACCAATAATATTTTGTTTATTTGTTCCAACATCATCTAATTTTTAACCCAGGAAGACCAAACTTCAAAATATTTGCGTATAAAATTTATTATGGTAACGCTTTATTTTTAATTTTTGTTGTAGATAAAATTAACAGCGTTGCTGTATCTGACTCCATGTTATTTTTAACACAATTTATAATCATCTAATTCTGCAGGTGCGACGACGACGCCCGGCTTAATTCTAGCAATATGTTCGATACCAAGGTCACATCCCTAGTGACGCACACTAATACAAATCTGTAACTGCACACTAACAAAAATTAGACACCGCCTTTCAATATACAGTCTGTCTACCTCATAATATGTCTATGGTAGAAACCATTTAGAGTTACTGTAAATTGTGCTGTTTTCAAATAAAACGAACGCCACATTTCCAATGACCGAAAAGCAGATGTTGCGCACGCGTCCGACGGACTTCATTCAAAACGATGTCAAGAACAATACTTTTATTGTTTTTAAAGCCCGTAGTATTGCACAAGAGGCTCCGATATATTTACAAAAGTTTACAATCAAAACATGAACTTATTACGAACTATACAAGAGTGGATTTTGCATAAATATAACACAGAAAACTCGCAAAACCAAACTTTTGTACCGTTTGATTTATTTGCAAGACCCTTTTTGTGAACAATTGGCGGTAGTTTTTGTGTACATTGGACTTATTCTGATAGTAAATAAATAATGTTTCGGAACTCTTTAGTTACGAAAATTGTTTTGTATGTACCAGATTGTTGGAAAGAGGAAAAAATGTTTTATGCCTTAATATTATTTGGACCATGTTGTGTATGCTAATAATGGATTACCATCTAATGCTATATTTTCATAATTTATTTTAAATTTAAAAAGATTGAATTCTGTTTTCGATCCTTTAAATAATTTAATTAGAAAGTATGTCTTTGATTTTCTAACATTAAATATGTATTTCCTATGTTGAATTTTGATACATTTAAAATCGTGCTAATAATGAGAATAATAGAAATAAAGCCCACACAATATATTAAAGCTATTAAAATATCTTATTTGAAGTAATTAACGCGACTGTAAGCAAAAGAAAAAGCGAATAAATACATAATACCTAATTCGTATTTTTTTCAATGTCGATTGAGCGTCGGTGGCTCAATGGTGTGGACTGTCGTCTTCCTACCGGGAGAACTGAGGTTCAAATCAGGACACGTACCAATGAGCTTTCGAATTTTCAAAAAATTGTACGTTATCCGACGCTCTTACGGTGAAGGAAAACATCGTGAGGAAACCTTCATGCACGCCGGCGAAGAGATTCGAAGGTTGTGTGTGAAGTCGTCCAATCCGCACTGGGCCCACGTGGAGGACTAAGGCCTAACCATCCTATACGGGTAGGCTCGTGCTCCTCGGTGGAGACATTGAATAAGCTGATGATGATGATGATAATACCCATTTTTTTTTTACCCAATGTGGAATGGATTACTGTCACTTTAGAAAGTTAATATCTCGGTTACTTTTAGCGTATCGAAATCTATTGTTGTGTTTAAATCTGTCGGTTTGGGAGGCTAATAATGTAACACTCTTCAAAACTTCGGTTTCAAATTCTCGGTATTGTCGTGGAGATGATGCGAATATTTATTTAATTTAGTTTCTGATTTGCGTCGACGACCCATTTGGTGTTGCGGTTGAGAGGTCGGCCGCAACACCAAGGGTTCCGGGTTTGATCCCCGGGCAGTACAAACATTTGTGTGCATGAACATGTCTGTTTGTAATGGTCTGGGTGTTTTCTATGTATATATGTATGTATTACAAAAAAAAAATGTATATATGTATGTTTATCCGTTGTTTAGTACCCATAATACAGGCTTAACGCTTAACTTGGGGCTAGATGGCGCTGTGTGAATGTCAGTGGATATTTATTTATTTATTTAAAGTAAGTAACGAAACAGCCAAGGCAAGTGTTGCCACCATAGCCCTTTTGTAGCTAGATCTAGCGCTTTTTAGTGGTGAACTCCTTTTCTAACGATTAAGCCCGAAAACAGCAATCTAGCTCTTTTTCACTGTCTTAAAAATGTTAGTGAATATGAAGTTTTCGACATGCTAACAAGTACTTTTTTGCTATTTCATTGGTCATGATGAACTTTTTAAACGAGCTAAAAAAACTGCTTCACGACATGATTATTTCAGCATTTTTAGGACAGACAATCTTTTGACGCTCGATCTAGCCCTTTTGGACGTCCCAAAAAGCTCTTTTTCTAAAACTCAGGTGGCAACGCTGACCAAGCCTATTAGTGCTATGTAGAAGTTGTCACAAGTAAGGGTTTGTAGGGTTAGGTCGTGTAGATTCAGAAGCTAAGACATGCGATCTGATATCCTTTTCACAGCGCAAACTTTATGAGGTCTTGGCAACAATTTACATGAGATTTTTGGTGGGATTTCAGTTCTATTTGTAAATGGCTAGGTATCCTTTTTACGGCTTATTTTTGTTCTTCAGCATTAATAGGTTTTTATTTACTGTCTACAGCGTAAATCTTCATGTTCAAATTCATTTTGACGACCCATTTGGTGTTGCGGTTGAGACGTCGACTGCAACGCCAAGGGTTCCGGGTTCGATCCCCGGGCAGTACAAACATTTGTGTGCATGAACATGTCTGTTTGTAATGGTCTGGGTGTTTTATATGTATAATATGTAAAATATAAAAACATAAGTTAATATATTAATACAAAAAAATAAGTATGTATATAAGTGCGTTTATCCGTTGTTTAGTACCCATAATACAGGCTTCACGCTTAACTTGGGGCTAGATGGCGCTGTGTGAATGTCAGTGGATATTTATTTCTTTCTTTCATCAAATTAGTGAGTCTTTATAAAATTAATATAGGCTAGCGATGAATGATAAAGCGATGAATAATCGAAAAAGCATGTAATATCTAATAGACTAATAAATAACTGTTGATGACTGCATGACGGTGGTTGCGTGCGAACATTCGATACGACATCTCTTGCGATGATATCCATTATGATGCAGAAAACTGCATTCTCCGCAAATACTGTTTTAACGAGTCTATTAGATAAGCTAATGAAATAAAATTTGTACCATTATTCAAGTATTAACTCGATGGTTTTTGTTTCAAATAATGTGTATAAATAGAGCGTCGGTGGCTCAATGGTGTGGACTATTGCCTTCTGACCGGGAGGGCAGGTTCAAATCCAGCCACGTACCAATGTTTCCGAATTTTTCGAAATTATATGTACGTTATCCGACGCTCTTACGTTGAAGGAAAACATCGTGAGGTAACCTGCGAATGCCTGCGAAGAGATTTAAAGGTTGTTCGTGAAGTCGGCACTGGGTCCGCGTGGGCGACTTTGGCCTATACACCCTAGGGTAGGGTAGTGCCCGGCGGGGACGTTTGATGAGCTGTTGATCATGAATATGTATAAATAACGAAACAATATATTTTTGTAAGAGATTTTCATGGTTGGGGATTTTAAAATATTTTAATTATAAAAAAAAGATTATTTCAATATTACAGACAGTCCAATTAATATATAGGTAAAAAATACAAAGCGAATTCCATTTACCGCGGAACTAATGGAAACTACCATCTTATTGAGTACACAAATTACACCGAACGCATTCCATCAACACACGATCGTGTTTCAACCTTGTTCGCTAATAGCCAATTAATATGGCCAGTAAAACTGAGCTCCAAGCAAAATAACTGGCAAATATCGGTTGAAATTAGAACCCATATCCGCTCGTTTGTTTCCGCGGGAAAATAATATAGAAAATTGTTTGTCAAGTTTTTTTGCCCGTCAATCAATCGAGGGCTTTTGTAAGAATTGTGGCATCAGAATAGCAGCTAGCTCATCTGCCGCTTCATCATCAGCTCATTAAACGTCCCCACCGAGGGGCACGAGCCTACCCGTGTAGGGTGATTAGGCCGTAGTCGTCCACGCGGGCCCAGTGCGGATTGGACGACTTCACACACAACCTTCGAATCTCTTCGCAGGCGTGCATGAAGGTTTCCTCACGATGTTTTCCTTCACCGTAAGAGCGTCGGATAACGTACATATATTTTCGAAATTCGAAATACATTGGTACGTGTAGGGATTTGAACCTCAGCCCGCCCGGTAGGAAGGCGACAGTACACACCACTGTCTGCCGCTTAAATATTAAAAATAAATCATAACTTTCATCATCAGCTCATGAAACGTCCCCACCGAGGGGCACGAGCCTACCCGTATAGGGTGATTAGGCCTTAGTCGTCCACGCGGGCCCAGTTCGAGTTGGAATCATAACTTTTAAACATCTATTATTATACCTCTCTATATCTGATATCAATGGTAAAGTAAACCTGATGGCATTACAAGTGTTAAGATTCTCACACTGAGACAATGGTGCTTAGCATAACACTTCAAACAGATGGGTCGCAACTAAGTCTCATGCGGGCTCTTCAAACACATAGGATTTTAGCCTTATAAACATGCGTGAATAAGAGCACATCCTATTGTACCAACAGAGGTTAACTTTTAAGTTCAAGCATTTCTGTTGTACATTACATTGTTCATGAAATTACATAACAAATCAAGAACAATATTTTGTCAATATCGTTCCTGCTTCCACCTAGTGGTATATTTATAATTCGAATGAGCGTATATTTACCTAAACAAAGAGCCTACAACTGTATTCTCTTTGGCGGTTCGTTTTTGGGGCACAAAAACGAACAAATATTTCGTCCCGGTTGAACTTCGAAATTACAACATCTGGAGTAAAAGTTTATGAGCAGCAGTAAACTGTCCACGTGCGAGATGAGCCGTGTGCTCGTTTGCTTTGCCTCATATTTTAATACAAAAGAAAACGATTTTTGCTATCTGGTATATCTATCTATAATTCGATACATTAAAATAGTACACCAAAATAATTTAGATAGCAATAGTAAAGCAAAAGCATGACTAGAACTCACATGTGTTAAACACCTGTGGTATCGGTTTTTATAGAAACACAATGTCTCTTAGGTCAACTCCAGACAGCATCGAGGGCGATAATCTGCTTAGGACC
Organism: Leucinodes orbonalis; assembly: GCA_019425675.1. Lineage (NCBI taxonomy): Eukaryota > Metazoa > Arthropoda > Insecta > Lepidoptera > Crambidae > Leucinodes > Leucinodes orbonalis. The sequence continues at coordinate 154,135 of PQWD01001765.1, read as the reverse complement.
ACATAACATTTATATTACATTTTGATGCGAGAAATTATGGCTTTCGAGTTCTGTTTTTATGACATCACTATTAATAAATAATAATAAATATCCACTGTCATAAACACAGCGCCATCTAGTCCCAAGTTAAGCGTGAAGCCTGTATTATACTAAACAACGGATAAATATACTTAAATACATTTTTTTTTTAAATACATACATATTATACATAGAAAACACCCAGACCTTACAAACAGACATGTTCATGCACACAAATGTTTGTATTACCCGGGGATCGAACCCGGAACCCTTGGTGTTGCAGCCGACCTCTCAACATAGTATAACATATATAATACCATAATATAGTCCACCATTATGTACCTTTATCCTACAATATAATTATGATTCTATAGTTTGTAAATTTTGTTAAACTCTTATGTAATTTTAAACACTTTAAAATATAAGACACTAAGATATTCTTTCATAAATGTTATTGTTCAAAATTACTTAAACCTTTTTGTCTTAGAATTATATAGCAGTAATTTTAAAAAGAGTTTTATTATATATAAAAACAAATGACTCGCGGAATTAACACCAAAAATGTAACCTTTCATTGTCGAACGCGTCCTTGACAAAAGTGAACTAAGATAACACTGAAAGTAGGCATTTTAAACAATAAGTGTACAATCATAAAAGACAATTACTTGAATAAAGACTTAGTAGGAAAGTTTGTTTTAAATTTCAATTAGGTAGCTATAGCTCTGGTAATTTATAAGTTAAAATGTGCTTACTATTTAATATTACTAAGGACATAACAAAAATAAATAAATACTAAACGAAATTCATAGAGCGCCATCCTGAAAGACCCAGGTTTATACTATGGACACTAAACAAAAATCCTTCTTTTTGATATTTTTCAAGCACAAATATGTTTATACGGCTCTGAGGATCGAATCTGACACCCTTGGTGTAATAACTTACGTTTCTACTATACCCACACCTTATGGAACGTCAACACTTATAAGAGTTGATAATCTAAGTAAATTTAACGTTGTATAAAAAGGCATTCCAATAATTTTACTAGGTGGTAGACTCGATACTGAGTCGTCTAGGTAGGTACCACCGCAGTGCCAGATATCATCCCGTGAAACAGGAGTGTTATGCACGGAATGAGGGCACTGTAGCTAGTGAAATTACCGGGTATAAGAGACCTAACATCTGTTGTCTCGGGTGACGGGCGCAGTGCGGCGTTGATGGAGGATAATTACTGTCTATCAGTTGTTGGTATCCTTTAATGCCGATCTGTCATGGTCTGGCGTATCACTTACCATCAGGTGAGCGTCCAGACTGTCCTGTACTTATAACATAAAAAAAAATTCAATTACTTTTGTTTAAGAGCGTACTTTGTTCGTTGTTATTCCGGTTAATACGGTCGCATCGTGCAAATTCCACAGCTGTGACGTTGATAGTAAATTAATACCATGTATTGTTAGTCACACGTAGCACATGTCCGATGTGTTCCGCTTAACACTTGAGCAATTTGTTTTATATACAAACATCTTGAGGAAATGTCTCTTTAGTGTACCTAGTTAGTTAATGCTTATAGTCCAGTCAAATTAGACCAGCGAAATATAAGGGAGAAGTTTCCTTCGTTTTCAATAAGCTGTAAATCGGGAAAATCGTTCAAAATATAACTACAATTAGAAAGTTCTCCTCTGTTTGTATGAAAAATTAAGGATAGAGTAGAGTAGAGAAATTTAAGATACAGCATATAAACATAATTTTATGATCTTCAATTATTGTCTGAGGTTTTCTTTCAATAACCTTACCGTTTTGCCGAAAATCAGTTTTTCGACGTTTGAATGATTTTTTATTGACACAAAGTTGAGCCCTTTCGGGGCCGAGTCTTTTGTAGTCCCTAGCCATCGCGTTTTTCCTGTTTGAATTTTTCTGCTTGCTTCAGCCTCATGCTAAATAAAGTTTGCGTTGTTTCCCGTAAGGGCCGATATGTGGATTATCATAATGATAGTTTGACGATCAAGATTTTTATAAGTGAAGGAACCAATGGGGGAGGCCTATGTCCAGCAGGGGACTGCGATAGGTTGAAGAGAGAGCAGAAACCAAACCCGTGATTCTCATTTTATAATAACATAAGAACAAACATTTAACGGACTCTAATAACACTTAAAATCAAAGATCAAAACATCCGAGGAAAAGAACCTTAAGAAAGATAAATTGGCGTATTTTTTTATGAGGATACAAAGAATAACTAACTTATTGTTGTAACTAACTTATATTGTACAAAAGTTTTATTTTTTTCCTCAAAACGTTTGTTGTTTTACGTCCAAACAGAAAACAATTTAAGAGAATACACCTATTTCCATATTAAAACAACTGCTTTTTAAAGCTATCAACTAACCGCCAAGTGTATTGTATCATATTACTAAAAGACACCCTAAAACCCGTAGCCAGCGAGTCTACTTCCTGTTCTTCAAATAACCCATTGACAAAGTCTTCAATTACTTTTTCCAACGTTGACATTTTAAAACTTGGTTACGTTAATGTTTCTACGACAACTTCAACTAAATAACATTTTACTTATACGTCCTTAAGGACAGGCTATAATTAAAACCAAAAATACAAAAAGCAGGTTATCTAAGGAGTACTTAAATTAAATAACTGCTCCTTTCATATGTAAAATATCATGTGATATTAAGACCAATACTTCAGTAAGTTTATTAACCTTCTTATTAAGTTTAAGCTCACCTCGAGTGGTATATTCTGCTTAATAAAAAAGAACCGTGTTTAAGGAGCTCGGTGCGACCAAAAACTGCTATTTCTCCAGCATAGCAGTATTGCTTTTATTTTACTTAATCAGTTATTTAACTGGATACTATGACTCAGAAACTTAACGAACACCTAACTAATAAGTTATAATCTATTTTAAGCTCCACGGGTGTATTATAATTAACAGTGGACTGAAACTTATAACCAGATGAGCCAAGCAACTTTATGGATAAAAAAACGCAATGACTATGCGGCCTAGCAACAGGCACTATACTCACGTGGTCAATATCTACTCAAACGAAGGAAGGGGACACTTTAGCTTAAAACTTGTTCATACAACTTCACCTAACCTACCCCACACCCCATGTGTTAATAATCATAACAGCCTGCAGGTGGCTTGAATCAACACAATTTGTTTGAACATTGGCAAAGTTGAGCGTTGGTTCCCAAATCGCCCGCGTTAAATTTTAATCGAGTATAAAATCGACTAAACACTTCACATATTAGTTGTCGACTTATATTTTATATGCTTTTGCAATTATTTAAGTCAGCATTCAATGCTATATCAAAAGAGAAACTATTCAAATTCATTGACATCTCACTTTAGTGAAGCCGTGATCTTTATTTCAAATTCTCTTGGTTACAAGTTACACTAATACGATACTATTATAATTGATATTTGCTTGGATAATTATTTTATATAGTTCTTCTTCTGCTTAGCGTGTCGAAGGCAAACACACATTGGTGTGTTTGCCATCGTGGGGAAAGGATTTGCCAGCTAGTGAGTAGGACTCGCTGAGCTGTTACCAGGGTGCGCCCGATGTCTAATTTCCGGAAAAAAAAACATCTACGTGGAGGCTTTATATAGTTGAATTTATTGCTTTCAACTCTTTTCCTTCATTATTTCTTTAGTACATTTGAATGTTTGTGAATAGATGTTATTAGGAAAATAAACAAATTCAGAATAAGGCTATTAAAGTACGTAATGAATTCGTGATACTTTAATACATTTTACACACTAACCAAATATTTATAAACATTATGTTACGCATTTTTTCAATATTTTGATTTGAATTAAATGTTCAATGAGGTGATTTAGCGACTAATCAAGTACTATAATAATACATACTTACGAATTTTACGATAAGAAAATATAACCAAATCAAAATATTTTGAGAACATGTTGGAAAAGTTATTAAACTTCCAAAGCGCAAGGGAAACATTGAATTATATTCAAATGCGGAGTTACGTTACGTTTTATTTTGTTTTCCTAAGGCGCACAGGGACTTAAAATAAAATTCAGTGCGTAAGCAAAATTTACTTATTAATGGTATAATTTTATTAAAAACTTCAGTAATCCTGGTGTTACTAATATGGGAAAGGAACTACACAATATTTTGTAAATACAAATTGGCTGATGACATGCGAATCTTTGAAATTCGAGTGAACTGACATGATTTAATAGGAAACGTCCATCTTCTTTTGTGACAAGAATGTTGGCTGCTAAGAAATTCTTTAGGAGGCAGATGTTCTACTGAACATTTAGAGAGCAAATAAGCTGTAACTTTAATAAAATATGTATATATGAAAATTAAAATATAACTAATTCAAATATATTTAAAAAAAACTTAACTTTATCTTGTATATATGTACTTAGTATTCGACCACTGATCGGCAACTGCGAGTATGATTATGAAATTTCGCTACTTACCCACGATTTTTAATGAATCTAAGTAGGTAGGTACTCCTAGTCAAGACAGCTGAGCAAACTGTCATGTCATTATGTATCATAAAAATATCGATGATGCGATATGTACCTTTAACTAGCACTAACACTAAGTTAATGTTTTGAAAGAAAATATCGAATATCGCATTATTAATGCAACAACACCAGCTAGTACCTACATTATATCCTGACGAATAAGGAACGACAATCTAGACAACAAAAAAAGGAAGAAGGTATTTAAGTATTTCCATTTAGCTCGGACAGTTTTGCCACCTTAGCCCGTTCGCGGATAGATATAGCCCTTTTTAGTATTGATGAACTACTGTTTTAACTATTTAACCCGAAAAGTGCTAAAGTGTTGCATTCTACTATCTATCTAGCACTTTTTCACTGTTTTGATTATATTACCAAAGTATGAAGTTATCGCAAAGTATGAGTAGGTCGGTGGCTCAGTGGTGTGGACTGTCGCCTTCCTACCGGGAGGGCTGAGGTTCAAATCCCGACACGTACCAATGTATTTTCGAATTTTCGAAAAATATATGTACGTTATCCGACGCTCTTACGGTGAAGGAAAACATCGTGAGGAAACCTGCACGCCTGCGAAGAGATTCGAAGGTTGTGTGTGAAGTCGTTTAATCCGCACTGGGCCCGCGTGGACGACTAAGGCCTAATCACCCTATACGGGTAGGCTCGTGCCCCTCGGTGGGGACGTTTAATGAGCTGATGATGAAGTTATCGCCATATTAACCACAATTTTTTCGGTCACGAAGCGGTTTTTTTAGACGCTCTATGACTATTTTAGCATTTTATGTACAGAAAATCTTTCGTTGGTTATTGAAGCTCCATCTATTCCTATCAACTTCTAACTCGTATCATGTATGAGATATCGGGTCACTGGAGTTGAAGTGCCCTCTGGTAATGCAAATGGGTATTTTCTTTACTTCAGAATAAGACGTGTAAATATGCTCTGGACCTGGACGGCAGATCACAGGCGGAAACCATCATCAAGGGGCTTACCACCATTTCCTAAAACAGTATTACAATTATATAACTTCCCCTATTCTGTGTGTGTAACCCCCAAAGGTCGCTTACAGATGTGGACATAAAGGGATAGATAATCAATAACCTTTTGACAAATACGACAGTAATGCATCGGCACGTAGGTAACAAGTACTTATCTACTTATTGGGAAATTTTGGAACATAAGAGGATACCTACCTAGGAGGTACATAGGCATTTCATTTGACAAGTTAAACTCCTTATTTACGTACCTTTTCACATACCTACATGTGCCAGGCAAAACAACTTTTACAAAGTTGTGCAGGTCTCAATCAGCATCTTAATCAATTCGATAATAAACAAGACGCATTTTGTTTTACATTTTAAGTAGGAATTCGAACAATAAGGTACATAATAGGGAGTTCCTAAATCGTGTGTTGTCAACCATCATTAATTGCATCTCTTGTTATCATAGGTATTGTAGGTAAGTACTACGTTACCTAAATACAATTAAACATCGACATTCGACAATACTGGGAGCCCAACCGACTTTTTAGTTAGCAGCGTAGGAGAACCGGCTCGACGGGGAATGGCGAGCGAGTCAACAGGTAGGGTACAGGGCACTGACCCACACCCGCTTGCATAGCATGAATGGCATCGCAACAAACGTTCAGCTGGTAGCATGCAACACTTAACCTATCGATAACAATATACACTAGCGCACAGTAGGTATACAAACGATAGCTCCATAACTCATTATGCATACATCAAGCAATCACGTGTGATATATTTACATTGAATGTAGAGATAACCCCAAACGAACAACGGTATCTATAAATTTGTGAATGCAAGATCAAATGATACAATGAAAAACTACTCCGTGCTAACTGTTGTTTGAAGAGTAACTAAGTAGGTAATACAGCCGAAACGCCACTCACCTTCCTCTCGCAAACTGCAGGCGAAACGAGTCGTATCGAGCTTGTTGCAAGCCCGTGTCCTTATGAACTTAAAGGTCTACTTTCACCGGCGGACGCCAGCCCCGAGAATCGACCATATACGGCTCTCTTGCGATGCGATGAGCGAGCCCTCGTCTACTTATGCGCTTTTTTATTCAACAAAACAGTAACGTTCAATTGAAACGGTAAATTACGATCGCAAAAAAACTTATAACGCACTTCACTGACACTGGTTAGACCACATGGGACGCACCGCACTTGCAATGTCGTGTTTACGAACGCGACAGTCCTCTACCAACGGGGGGTTCGTGGTGAAAAAAGTTGGGAAACTTTTCGTGAGTCGTCTCGACGTCGAACGCGTGAGCACGTCCGTAGAAGGTGAACGCGTCGCACAAATGCCGACTGCGAGAACAAGTCAAAACGTCAACTCGAGAAGCAGAGCTTGCGCGTGAGATAGAGCGACAACAGAGCATGCGGGTTAGAAAGAGATGAAAAACCAGAACCGTTCTGCCATTCTTCGGTCCCCTGCCCCCGTACCAAATTTAAAGGGAAGTAAAACACCTGCCTGTTCTCGTCTATTTATTTTGTAATTGATATTTTTTATTTTGTTTCGAAAGCGTGTGAAGTTCATTACTCGATAATTCAGTCCTAGGTATTTGAAAAAATCATTTGTGGTCATATGAAATACATATAATAGTAGTAAGGTACAAACATCACTGGTAAAAATATTCCCTAGCCAATAGGTCATATTCAAACTAAACACTTTTTTTCTAATGTAATTTTGTAATGTATATAGAAAAAACATTTTGATAATCTATGGATTGAAGTAATAAATAACAATTTAAATGTATAGTATAAAATAAACAATGCAAAAAATCATGCAAAAGTATATTTACACGATTGAGAAAGTTTCCTAATAAATATTGGCACAAATAAGTATAAAAAATCTTTCATATAATAAAACTAATAATAATACAACTCAAATATGTAATATATTTTCATAAAGTATTTCTTGATATTTGAGTCATAAATTAATAGTTCATACCAATTCGTTATTAATAAGATACTACTGACACATTCATCTATTTTAAAATCCATAACCAAAGGATTTTTTAATTGATTTTTTTTTTGCAGTTATGTAAGTTAACAACACAGAGTTCAAAAATTATATACACAAATAGTAAATGTTTATAAGGGAAAATTTTATGTAATTACAGTAATAAATGTTCATTATTATATTGTGAGTAGCATGACTATCAAGAATTCAGGTAACACTTCATAGAAACAGACAGACTTCAACGGCAATTTATAAATTAATTATTTATAGTATCAATACTTCATATAAATGTGCCCATGTTTTAATTCTGTACACACAAGTTAATTGAGAATAAAAAAATATATATTATAATAATTAACATTATAATTAATTACATGTTTTTTACGGCAGCATTGTCATAGCAAGATACAATTATAACTTGGTTTGTTACTGATTTGTTTTAACCTTCTGCATAAGGGAATTCTAAAATGTCATCTATTTACACAAATGAATTATTACAAAACCTTTTGAAACTACATATACTTAGTGGAACATGGAACTTGTTTTCTACTTTAGGGATTTATGATTTACTGAACTTACCTTGATTCAGCCTTTGCTTTTCTTACTTATGAAAATACAAATATATTGAGATTACATGGAAGTGACTTTTGTATGTATAAAATAAGCCTCAACATAATTGATTTACACATATGTACATATAAATTCACGACATCTAGCATTACTAATTTTATTATTAAAATATACTGTATAGTTTATTCAACAATCTCGCAAATAATCACTAGTTTTTCTTTACTTATAACATATATACATTCCAAATACTTATATCTAAACAAAAATTACTGTCATTGTCTTAACAACTCTATAGGTACACTTAATTCTGGTGTAATTAATAATGGATTAGATTGAAGAGATTTTAATTTAGGCTCTTGTTTCTGCACTGGAATTTGAATTGGCTTTTTAACTAACTGAGATCTTAATGTCAAGACAATTGTATTTAAGAAACCTATTATAACATAAATACCACCAATTATTGCAAACAGTCTCAACATAAATTGTAACATCTCCCTTTCTTGAAACACTTTAATTTTCAATGCTGCCATATCATATTTCAAAAATATCCCTGGCACCCCGTGTGATCCCTTTGTATGGCTTATGGGGCGCTCCAGCTCTTTTACTGAATACTGAAATGTTTTTATTGACTCAAATGCTGTGTCAACATGTTGGAACAACTTCAATAAAATACTGGTACAACATGTTTTCATCTACTGTTATTTTCTCATCACCTTCTAAAGGATACATTATTCCATTGGCTGGACTACCAAAACTCAGTCTATGTATGCGGTGACTGAAATTCTGTGGTGTGTCATCGAAAAGCATGTTCAAATGAATGTGCCCACGGGGTAAATGCAAACTTTTGCCAGCAGTAATATGAAAGTTGCCAGCAACTTTGTTTAAAATTAGAACACCATGTAATCTGCACGCGTCGGGCCGCCGATTCGGCTTACTTTTCCTAGGAGGTATTGTTGCCCTTACTGAACCATGGCCCTTCTTCCAAAGCAACTGCCATACAGAATGATACTCCTCTCTCAAGTAAGAGTTTATATATTTGACAGCGTCAAATGCATCCTGCTGTTCTTGAGTAAGCTCGAACCAAGTATCCTCTTCTTGTAACTCGCCGAAGCCGAAAACGCTCTGAGAGGTAGAGTCTAATATGTCAGCACCGATATTAGAACAAGGCATCGCCACAGTTATATCTATGTTGATTTGCAATTTCTCGTCCATATCCGTATCAGGCATGAATTTAAACACTAAATTACTGTCTAAAGTAATAGGTAACTTCACTATAAATAAGCCAGACAATAATAAAAAAAGCGATAACAGAAAATGTACCGCCAACCGGTGTACTATCCACGTATTCGTCAGGAACTTTAGGGAAGGCGTCGAGTTCTTTAACTTTTTCCAAAACTTTCTTTTTACCTCGGTATCTTAACATTGTTAATTTGTCAGTTTCTTTATGTAATTTAAGGAAAAACAATAAAAATAATATGTGCTAAGGTCGTTGACGTGTATTTGACTTTTTGACAGTAAGTAAAACGTCAAACAAAATCATTCTAGATCTAGACACACGATTAAAAGTCCTTTTAATTTAATTTTACATCATTTAATTACATATTTTTAGAGAATCTTTTGTGCCGGACCACTCATTGCGAATACACATTTTAGCCCCTTTAAGGCTTAGTTGAGGAACCAGGCATCATCGTGGGTTTTAAAGCCCTCGGAAACGATCTTCCTCCACTCGCCGCTGTCCGAAGCCAGCAATTATTGGTGAACAAGTGCGATGACAAATGAAACAAAAGAGTACAATGAAGACCTCATTAAGAAGTCCGCGTTGGGTTTCAGTAAAGTACCATATCTTTTCTGAAACTTCGCGAAGGGAGGGAATTTATACATCGTGCATTATCACCATGATCACCACTCATCATCATCATAATCATCATTAATGAATTGAAAAAAAACGATTAAGGAGATAAAATTTTATACGACTTTAGCCTGTTCTAAATAGAAATATTTAAAAAAGAATATGTCGCCTTTTTGACACATTGTCAAACCTAGATTGTCACTGTCATTAGTGTCATTGGTTTCATGCACAAATTGTATAATACGAAATAAGGAATTTCTATTTTTTAACCATATTACAGGTGGTTAATACAAATATTTATGCAGGCCGACGAAGTGGACAGCGTGCTACATTCATGCTTCGATTCGCTAAAGAACGCAGTCATGGGCTGTTGTTATAGTATTTGTCACAAGGAGAACGATCCACAGGTAATACGAGATCAACTTTAACTCGGTTTTTGCAGTGTAGCATTTAGTTATTAGCATCGTTTTACCTATAATATGTCTCGATATATTAAAAAGTAGGCGTTTGATTTCTATTTACTACGCTAGTGTAGTGGCATCTGATTTCCGCTCTGCCATTTGCTCTTTGTTATCAACACTTCCCAGTTGAATGCTTTATAATCTTTAGTTTGAGCTAATTGAAAAACTTGTGCTATTTTTTTACATATTTTGCCGGCATCTTTGTTTTAAAGTAATGTAAAATCGATACAAAAATATAAAATTGCAATGTTTTGATACTTAAATTGTTTTAAATAGTGAATTACATTTGATAATGTTAAGTAAGACTGCTAATGTTTAGGTAATTGAAACTTATTTATGATTCATTACGTTGATGTGGCTTACAAGCTAATTATTCTATACAATGGTTATGATGAATGTTGTAAAATATGAAAGTGCCATCTGTTCAAGTAGTCAGTGTTACAGTATCATTGTTAAGAAACAGTGTTTTTGAGTTCTTTTGTGATTGTGATGTATCCAATAAGAAGTTTGTTTTGCTGGGAACCATATTGCAATGAGGTAAATAAATAATGTTTACATGGTGCCTTTTTGGAATAAAACTTTTTCATTTCAATTAAGATAAGATAAGATAAAAATTCTTTATTGCACATAAGAAAAAAAAATACAACACAACAAGTAACAACAAAAGACAAGTACAAAGTAGGTGGCCTTATTGCTAAGGTAGCAATTTCTGCCAGGCAACCTTTGGGTGGAAGAAAAATGTTTATAGGTAATTAAATTTAACTGTAAAAAATTGATTTTAATTATAGATTTTATTCTAAATTTGTTATTTGGTGGATTTGGAAATGATTCAACTAACTATTGGGTACTTAGCCAGGACTTCCAGAAAACTAAAGGTTTTATATTATTTTTCTCCACTAAACATTGGAGCAGCTAAGCCGGGGATTTTGAGTAAGATTCTCAACAAACTCTTCCTTTATATGTTTATGTAATATGAATTTTATTAACAAAGGTGAAATGTTGAACATTATATTACTAGTCTGCAATATAAATAATAATGTAATAGTTATTAATATAATATGATATGAATCATAATGTGATAATTTCTATAAATAAAAATTTAATCAAATTAACCTTTTTTCCCTTAGACTTGCTTAAATTGGTGGCTGACTTGGATGTTAATCATATATTGGGGTGTAAATTGTGGTGAATATTTTTTCTGTGATAAAAGTATTAAATATTGATAAAAGAAAAATAAGTCCACTTTTATTAAAAATTCCATTTAAGATGTTTTATTTGGAACTAAGTGTACAAAGGTTCTAAAGTTTTAGTTTTTAAGTTCATTTTTGTTTTTTTTAAAAACAATATTATTTTATTCAAATCTAATATTAAAGCATTTTATTAAGCTTTTAAGTTAAAGGGGTCCTTCCCTTTCTCTCATCGATGCAGGATAAATAATCTTAAATGATATAAAACTATAAGAGCGTCGGTGGCTCAGTGGTGTGGACTGTCGCCTTCCTACCGGGAGGGCTGAGGTTCAAATCCCGACACGTACACGTTATAGTTTTATATCATCATCATCATCATCATCAGCTCATTAAACGTCCCCACCGAGTGGCACGAGCCTACCCGTATAGGGTGATTAGGCCTTAGTCGTCCACGCGGGCCCAGTGCGGATTGAACGACTTCACAAACAACCTTCGAATCTCTTCGCAGGCGTGCATGAAGGTTTCCTCACGATGTTTTCCTTCACCGTAAGAGCGTCGGATAACGTACATATTTTTCGAAAATTCGAAAATACATTGGTACGTGTGGGATTTGAACCTCAGCCTCCCGGTAGGAAGGCGACAGTCCACACCACTGAGCCACCGACGCTCTTGATTGATAAGTAGTACTTAATTAAAAGTAATTCTTCTTAGCTTACCAAACTGAATAAATTATCTTACCGACTCATGACTCATAGATGTTTATTTTTTATCTTTTTAATATTTTTCAGGAGAACGTAGTAAACGAGCGAACCCACCTACTGGAAGTGCCGGAGCAGCCGCAAGGTCGCCTGCGCCGACGGCGAGCGCCGCCACTCCGCCCGCAAGCCTGACGAGCAGAGCGCCCTTAATAGGATACTACATGAAACCGCCACGTAAGGCCTCTTGATTTATAAATATAATAAAATATATATTTCGGAATAAATTCCATTAATGAATGAATGAATTATTATTATTTGTATATTATAAAGATTGTATATTTAATTCAGGTATTTTTTGTTTGCAATATATACTATGTATGTATGTATTAAAAATTATGCTAATGTATTTTCTTTATATATATATATATTTTTTCAGTTGATAGTTACATATGTATGTATTTAAGTATATATATTTAGGTTATTTGTATTTCTCTTATTCTTTTTATATGTATGCATACCCTTCTTTCAATTGTCCTCTTCTATTATAAGTTGGTTGTCTGGAAGAAATTACTATTTAGCAATAAGGCCGCCAGTTGTACTTTTTTCCTGTGCAGAATCATGTTAAGTGTTTAATTTGTTTTGTGCAATAAGAATTATCTATCTATCTATCTATCCGACCGTTTTCGGTCATGGCGACCACTTCGACTGGCTATTGCTAATAAATTTCATATAATGTTATAACAAGTATGTGAGTAACAATGATCCTAAAAATTGTTAGTAAACAATGCGAATAATAATGAATTATAGTCCTTAAAAAGCTCGAAGTGAGTCCAGTGCTGCATAATTAAACTGTCTGCGTCCAGCCTCGCCGCAGCCGTATGCAGGAGGCTGTTGGTGTTGCTTCGCACCCAATACAGCAACGACGCAGTGCGTTTTCTAATGATAGCCGAGAGACTATCGACTTCAGCAGCTGCTAACATCCCCAATGCACTGCAGCGGAGGCAGCCCCATCAGCCCCTTTTTTAATTTATGACTGCATTTGTTTCCTAAAACTATAGATTGTGTAATAATATAGGTACACTAGCTTATGCCCGCCGCTTTGCTCGCGTTAACTTATAATTGTTAAAAGAGCCTACCTACCGGGAGGCTGAGGTTCAAATCCCGACACGTACCAATGTATTTTCGAATTTTCGAAAATATATGTACGTTATCCGACGCTCTTACGGTGAAGAAACATCGTGAGGAAACCTCATGCACGCCTGCGAAGAGATTCGAAGGTTGTGTGTGAAGTCGTCCAATCCGCACTGGGCCCGCGTGGACGACTAAGGCCTAATCACCCTATACGGGTAGGCTCGTGCCCCTCGGTGGGACGTTTAATGAGCTGATGATATAATAATTGTTAGCTCTATTAACAATAAAGATAAAAGTGTAGTTTGGTATGCGATAATTTTACAAATAGCTATTATATAAATATAGTGGGCTGAATGAGTATAGATAACGCAGAGAACGTGACGTCATTCTGATATCTGTAATATATGTTTCAATGTGGTTTCTATATTTCTTCTAGCAGTATATTCAACTAATGGGGTGTTTTAGTAAAATAAAAAACTGGGTATTTATTCAATAAACAATATCCATAGTTATTTAATAAAACCGGTTGTACCACAGACATCCGAATATATAATTAGACTGGACAAGCCGCCAAGTTTATTGGCAGTCCCAGTGTCGCAATTTCTTTTCGGTTCTTACCTGTGAAAAGGTATTATATTTCTTGGTAAATTTACTGATTCATTGCGATGATGGCATTTACAATTGCACAGGATGGCATTTTGGGAAAAAATGGTTATTTCTTCTAATATTCGTGCGTCTTGACTCGTCTCACAGAGCGTAAACTGGCAGCCAGTGTATGCTCGTTGAGCTTACATTTGTCGCACTTAAAAACGCGGCTTGCCCCATCTCCTGTATTGGGAAATCTGTGGGTTGTACAAACCTATACCTATCGGGCTACCGGTCTCTCACTTATAGGATAAGTTTGAAATCTTTGTGAGAGAAAATAAATTTATTTATTATTATTAGAACCAAAACCGTATTTTGAACTACACTCAAGTATTGATCTTTACTTATTTATTTATTTATTTTCTGCTAGTCACATGGTATTGCATTGGTGTAACATGAATATAGCGGTACATTGATCACGTGACACCCTGCAAGGGCACTGCAAAAAAAGAGAGCGACGTACATATAATTTATTCATAACAGAGATACATAAGTTTATTAGCTTAACAATCCATTACTCGTTATCTTCAAAAAATTCGTTTAATGTGTAATATGCTTTTTGTAAGAGATGTGTTTTTAGTGTTTTTGTGAAAATACTATAGTTTAGTAATTCTTTTATTTTGTTTGGTATATTGTTATAAATCGATATAGTCATCCAATATGGGCCTGATCTAACTATTTGTAGGGATTTAGCCTGCGGACAATTTTGTTTATTTTTATATCTATTATTTCTTCTTATTTTAGTATTGGCTGAATAAAGGTTGTGGTATTTCTTAATAAATTTACAGGATTCTAATATATAGAGGCATATTACAGTAAGTATATTTTGTTCTATGAAGTATGATTTACACGATGTTAATTGATCAATATTGAATAGTATTGTTACACATTTTTTCTGAAGCACAAAATTATCATGTATGGCTGTGCTATTACCCCATAGAACAATACCATATACCTTTCTTGTGTGGTGCGTATGCATAATATGCAGTGAGTGCTGTTTACTTGAACAGATTTAGAAAGGGATGCCCCTATTTATGGTAATAGCGCTATCCCTTTCTAATTCATTTTAAGTACAGCTCAACATTGAGTCTCGTTCTAGAATACGTGCTTATGAGTTATCTTTGAAATGCTATTTTATTTTTGTTATTTAAATAAAAAAATATCCACTGACATTCACACAGCGCCATCTAGCCCCAAGTTAAGCGTGTACTAAACAACGGATAAACATACTTATATACCTTTTTTTTACATACATAATATTCATAGAAAACATCCAGACCAATACAAACAGACATGTTCATGCACACAAATGTTTGTACTGCCCGGGGATCGAACCCTTGGTGTTGCAGTCGACCTTTCAACAACAACACCAAATGGGTCACCTTTGCCAGTGGGGTCGCGGGGAGCAGTACTTAGTTTGGACAACTGTGTTTCGGGATGAGGTCACTGTATCTTATAAAGTTACCGGGTATAATAGACCTAACATCTGTCGTCTTGGATAGAGCGTAGAACAGTGTTGACAGACAATAATGACTACATAATATTATTAATTTCGTTTAACATTGCATCTGTCATGTTCAGTATCACTTACCACCGTTAAGCGAACTGACCGCCCCGTTCACTTATGACATGAAAAACTGCGATTAAGACATTGTATCATGTCAGTCATCGGTGAATGATATATGAAGTATTTTTTGTGTCTGCTTTGATAGCAGTCAGAGGGTTAAAAACATCGAAAAACAAATCATAAATCACAACAAAACCATCAAATTGTTACAGTAACGTGATAGACGTAGGCGCGCTAGGTCCGTACGCGCTAGAGCCGGGCGCGTACAGCGAGCGTGTCCGCGCGTACACGGCGCGAGTGGCGGGCGCGGGGCCTCCGCCCGCGGGCCCCCGCCGCGCCTGCTGNGCGTAGGCCGACCCCAACCAATGGACGGATGATCTGGTTAAGGTGGCGGTAGCAGATGGATGTCAACTGCAAGGATCGGTCCGCGTGGAAATCATTAGGGGAGGCCTTCGTTCAGCAGTGGACATAATTGGGCTGTAATGATGATGATGATGATGATAATGATGTGTACATAAATAAAGTAATACTAATTGTTAGTGCTCTAAATACCTATAAAACTTCTTACAACTCATGATCTCAATATAATTGGAAGTTTCATAAGTGGTGTATTAGTTTAGAGTAATACTATTTTATAAAAATAAAACCTATAAATATGTATTAAAATTTTACCAATCACACAATTATATTCCTACTTAAAAGTATATCTTATCGAACTAATAGTTTTATTATATATTTCATTATTTGTACCTATGCAATGGATAATTTTATGAGTTTACCCCAATTTGTAAATGTCGATATCGAATAGCAATCGTTTGACCTCAACGGCCATAAAAGGAAATATGCAACCAGAATCAAAAATGCCACGAGCTGGATTACGTAGTCGATTTTATTTGTGGCAATGACACATGCTTAATATATTTGCCAATTCTGGTGGGTATTGTTGTTTAAAAATTATGTCATTACTATTCACGAGGCCATAACTTGCTACTAATTTTTCTAATTAATTTAAGATTTACAATGCGCGATCTAGCTTCGATATACGAGTAAGGAAGGAGCTTGTACTAAATACTAAACAATGGATAAACATGTTTTATATGTACGTATATTTACAATATGTTACTTAAATACCTCTCTCTCTCTTTAACCTATCGCAGTCCACTGCTGGACATAGGTCTCCCCCATTTTGCACCAGGTAGTAGTAGCGCCTTAAATACCTAGTTGTAATTAAAACCAGACCATCAAAATAATGTCATATTATTTGACAAAGAAAAAAAAATTTAATTGAAAAGCCTTATATTTAACAAAAAACAGTAATAAGATAAAGCTTATTATTTTACCTAAAACGGTAAAAATAAATATACGTCATCAAGGTACGGTTGCCAAAAACCTATGGTGGGTAACTTCGGAACAAGGTTTAACTGTAATCGTGTTTTTTTCATAAAACAAATGCGAATGCGATGAACAGCAGGATCAGTAGGTTACATTGAACCTAACGAAGATACCTGTTAGCGTAATATTAACCAGGTATTCGGACACGATTCACCTAAAACGTGAAAGGTTTTGTTTTGTTCTCCAACGGCCGTTGTTACGCAGCGTATTGAGGTAAACAAGCATCAATAGAACGTGACTAGGATGAAGAGAGATGGTCTCGACTTGTTTTGCAAACTCTCATTTGATAAGATAAAGCATACGTCCTTCTTTACTGGCTACCGTCGTGATCTTGGCACGTGAGGTGAGCCTAGGTCTTGTATATTTAAACGAACGGTACTGCTTAAAATTGGGGTATATACATTTTCATCTAGATTATTACATTCCTTATCTTTTATGGTCAGTAAAACAAATTTATTCCTTCATCATCATCATTACAACCTAGAATATCCACTGCTGATCGAAGGCCTCCCCTGATAATTTCCACGCGGACCGATCCCTTGCAGTTGTCATCTATCTGCTACCCGCCACCTTAACTAAGTCGTGAGTCCGTATATCTCTTACTTTAATAATATTATTTATCACATTGTACGAACCTAAATAAACAATATATGATATAATTAAAAAAAAGATAGGTAGGAAAGTATTATTATAATTTACGGACGATCTCCGAAATCGCCTTGATTTATGATGGACAGGACACAACTGAACGGAGTTTGGAAGCACACTGACTAATAAAGAGCATCCTAAAATATACCCACGTAAAAATACTTAAAAGTACGCCATACTTATCTCGACACATCACTATCTCGTTGGAAATACTTCGCGACCGCGCATATTTCGAAAAACCTCTGAGCAGGCACTATTAAATTTGATTATATCTCAGTAATGATGTTTTTTACAGCACTAGCTCTTTTAATGGAGTGTGAATTTTACGTGAAAGTTGACAACTGTTAATAATGTAACTTTATATACGCCTCTTTAGTATTATTAACGAATTATTTTTGTAAATGTCTTTAGCACATGATGATGGCTATTAAGAGAGGGGATGATGCAATCCTAAACAAACTCATTGCATCGGAGAGACAAAGTCAAAAAGAGGCCCACTCCCCTGGTCCATCCACCTCAACATCTGCACCTTAAAAAAGTGCATCGGTGGTGGCCACATGGACATCGCTAAATGTATTAATTTTAAGTTCTAATTGTATTAAGAAGAGTAAGACTTAAATAATGTAAGAGTTATTGCTACTTTTATTATATAAATATAAAACAGAGAGAGAGTATTTATGAGTTTATTTATTCACTTTATTTTATATTATTCACCCCCCTACTGAACCTAATGTAAATATTTAGTTATTTTAATTCTGCCTGTTATCCCATTCCCCCTTTAACCAATTCTTTTGCCCCATGCGCGGAGCACTAACATAATATTATAACAAAAATATTAACTAAGAAGAGTACGGACCATGATCTGTAGATGTAATTTTTGTAATAAAAAAAAAATGACATTAGCATGGTACAAATAATATAAGTAGGTGTTAGGAATAAAAGTAACGAACATTTAATCAACGATTGTAGTCATAGTTTTTTTTTTAAGGTTAATTTTTTTATTCGTTCCACTTGGAACATGCTAAGGTCACATACATAAACCATGCAGCCGCGCCAATAGTATTATTTATTAATTTAATCAATGATGAAATGAGTGATGATCATAATGATATCAGTGATGATCACACGAGCTGTGTAGAAAACATCACCTTCTCCCTTTGGAGTTGCGGCGAAACATAAATGATATTACCTATTTATTAAAACTTTCCTCTGGATCAATTGATTGTCCTGATTTATTGAGCCGTGTTGGATTAAGTGTGCCAATTAGATGTTTAAGAAAACACAACATTCTTTTCCTTCCACAAGTCCGTACTAACTACAGGCAAAATGAAAATCTGTGGCGCGTTGGTGATAAATTCAACCAATTAAATGCTATTTTTGACTTTGATCTCTTCAATACTAGTGTGACTTCGGCGAGGAGTGCTATGAGCAGGATTTTTTTTAAAGTCCCAAATTTGAGTAATTTTTGTGTGATTTTGTGGCTCATTTGATGTATTTTTGTTTAGCTTATTAAGCATTCGGCTGTTCTTTTATACAAATTTATTAGTGAGGACCTATAATTGGCTACCTGTTGTTATTTGTATATTTTTGTTTCATTGCTGTTGGTCCTCCTATGAAATAAATAAATAATGTGCATGATAGGCGGATTCCCCAGAATGTCCACTTGAAATTTTATGAATTTGTCATTCTGGACTAGTAGTGATTGCTTCTAAAGGGATCATAGATAATTTGTAATGCTGATTAAATATACCTACACTTATAAAAAGCGATGTGAAGAGAAATTTCTAGAAAATACAAATGCATTGCACGATAACCTTCTTTACGAGTACCATGTGCCCACGCCTATCTTTCTATCTATAGAAAACAGTTGTTGAATGTTCACATGCGCAATTTGTTATAGCAATATTATTTTCACCACGGATCGATCACATCATCGTCTTTATACACGGTACTTTACATATTTTACATAAACTATACAAATTGCGTCATATTATATTGTACATAAAAAGGTTTATTTACTTATAATCCAAAACAATTGACTCTCAAATATAATACAGCTATGCTGTGCAGGAGCACCTGTGTATAGGTGGATGCTGATGATAATACAATACTTATATAATATATATCACTCGCCATAATTACAAATGATCTTAAAAAATTCTTGATTATGATGATTTCCATAAAATCACCAGAATAAAGATATCTACATAATATGCATAACATATGCATAATATTTTTTCAGAACATTATCTTTCCTCACCCCTTAAAGGCTCTGGCGCAGTTGAATATATAGTAGGTTTGGCTCCACAATAATTTATATGACCTTTATTAAGTATTGTTACATTTAAAATATTTAATTTACTATGAAAACAATCAGATCTCTAATGATTTAAGGTATAAATAGAAAATTAGAAAATTATTTCATCATTCAAAAACCTGATTCTATTGCTAAAGCGATCCCGGCACCCCTTTAACCTCTTTGCTTAAATAAACACTTTAATATATCCAGTCAAGATCATAAAATTTTACAGCGACTGATTCTAAGAGAGGAATCATAGAAATGGTCCTTATTATCTTTACCATTGCCAAGTAACAGAGCAATAATTTTCCTAATTACTCACTTAGTCTTGAGAGCGAATGTAAAAGAAGCAAGGTATATGATATAACGACATAGTACTGTAGTTATTTCTTTCTTGATAAGAGCGATAATTTATAATGATACTACGAGTATGAAAACTTCGTAGTCGGTTGTCAATAATAAATGGTAGAAAGTAGAACAATAAAACATTTATTAACATGTCAATGACATAGCCTGAACCCAGACTATCGAAAGCTGTTTGATTTTAAGGTCATGACATATTTTCGTCATTTAGTTTGAGGTTAGTGGATTCCGATTTTAAGTTGCACAGATAATATTTCACACTTTTACGTTTGTTTGTCTAAGCTCGCAATGGTTTTGAAGCTATTTTATATTTTTTACAGGTTCCCAAATTTTCTTACACTTTAGTTAGGTTATAAGCTGTTATCGTAAATTTGCAAGGACTGATGGTCACAAATATTTGAGTTACCATGAATACAACGATATATTTTTAATATATTTTTTAAATTCAGTGTTAATATCAATTTCAAATATCCTTAAATAGTTATTCATTTCATCTTCCCATTGGTATGTCTGAAACAAAAACAAAATTGCACTCCTCTAATAAGTTTTTACGCGACGTTTCTCCCTCTTACCGCCAGTCTATGGCAACTGTCTTAAGCGATTAAGCGTCTCATTACAAAATAAAACCGACACTGTATTAAGGCTCGCCAATAAAATGCACAGTGGGAGAGTACACGACAATCCACTTAGTTGCTGTGACAGCACTTAATTTAGACTCTAAACACTTTGATCGCGTTGAAAAAGCTGTGACTATTGTAACCGGGTAATATTTTCAAATGTATTTTATAAGCATCCTGATCATTTAAGTGACCTAGATAAAACCCAATTAATTATTTATTTCTTGATTTCGTAAACATTTGAAAAAACTTCCCACGTATTTTATGGACGCCCCTATCATAATACTGAAAAGTCGGGAAATTAACGTTGATATTCAATACATTATATTATTAATCATTATAATCAGCCTACAATGGTCCACTACAGGGATAAGGCTATCCCACACAGCATTGCCATAGGGAGATTCGGCCATAGCCCACCACACGTACCCAATGCGGATTGGTGAATGTATTAACGACTAGGTGATATGTGGATATAGTAGCCGGGGTATCTACCCCGGAGGTTCGGAGGGCACACTAAGCCATCTGGCTTAATGTACCCTCCGAAGCAAGGAATCATCTTTATTTTCGGAAAGTGATTCATCCTGCCATGCCCTAACCAAACTAGGAAAAATCGCACAAAGGGCGTTTCTTTGACAAACCACGGAGGCAGTGCAATAACATATTAATGCAGGTTATAAATTCATCAGTAATAATCACATAGTTTTTATACAAAATCTGAATAGCTTTATACTTAAAAGTATCGAATCGCAAATAAAGTCCATGATAATCTTAATAAATATTATTCATAATAATACGAAGAGAAGTTCCAATAAAACAATTTTCATTTATATTGCAACATTCCTAAACCCGTTTCCGCTATTAAAACCTAAAACGCCTCGATAATCTCCTCAACCATTTATGTTTTGTATTTCTATAATTTACTATCAACAATTCTAGTTTAGTTAGACTTTTGAAGATATTCTTAACATGTAATAATAATCAGCAAAAATGAAAGTATAGGTAAAGCTAAAAAGATTTTCCACAATTAGATTTGAAGACAATTAAAACGGGTTCATCATCTCAGCTCATATACGTCCCCAACAATGGACACGATAGGCTCGTAAAGAGCGAAAAGGCCTTAGTCGTCCACGCGGGCCCAAGCGGATTGGCCGACTCCACGCACAAACCTTTGAATCTCTTCAAAGGCGTGCGCAGGTTTCCTCACTACTTTTCCTTCTCCGTAAAAGCGTCGGCTAAACGTATATAATTTTAAGAAATCGAATTTATTGGTACGTTGCGGGATTTGAGCCTGCGCCCTCCAGATTGAAAGGCAGCGGTCCGCACCAATAAACCACCGACGCCCGAGTTTCAGGTTAAAGCTTTAATATTAAAAAGATGTTAAAGCAATCTTAGCAATAAAATATCAGTGAAATGTAATGTCCCTAAATTTGATTTACATCATAGTAACTCCTTAAAATTGTAAACAGAAGCTGAAAGTTCAGTAATTTTTAAGCTAGAAATCAGTATGCTGCATTCTCATGGTTGATTGTAAAGAACAAGTAAACCTAGCAGGTTAATGAATGAAAAATGTCATCTTTAAAACACTAGATATATCAAAAACGACCTATTCTTATTTATATGTAAGATGTTAATGCACAGTGTAATGCATTTAATTTGCGTGCATACCTTACTTTTCAGCTCGGAACACAGTTCTACTAAAGGATCACTAAGATGGCGGGAGAAGATTAGTTATTAAAGACCCACGCAATCGACATTATTCACGGTCTTCGTCAGGTACTAAAACCATTACTGTTATGCACTTAAAAACTGTTTCCAAAAACATGCGAAGCCCATTCATCCAAACATAAAGATAAGTCGTAAAGGCAGCCGGTACATTTCCGCACAACTTCTGTTAGTTGGTCATTATTTTAGCCATGTTAACGCTAGAGACTTGTCACGCCTTGCCTGCAATTAAATTAAAATCTTTAAGCAATAAATAACATTGCAGTGTGAAGTTTAGATGCCAAACACTTTTTGCTCGTATACCTTATCCCGTTGGATTTATCTCGGGATGTGGGAATGAAATGTTACAGGAATGCCAGGGTTTTAACTAAGTCGAGAATAATTACGTCCTGTTCAATAACTAATGAGGTAACACTCGAGGCGTTGGTCAGGGACTTTTATGAAACTGGTAGAAAAATTGTTCGTAACAAACAAAAAGGGAACTGTATTTTTCTCGTCGCCGAACGTGTGTTTAGAAAATTGACTGTAACTATTACCTAAAAATACTTTTGGTAATTGCGTTATATAGTTTATAGATGATTTAATTTATGTTATTTTCATATGAGATTACTATACGGATATGATCTCGATTTAGTTACTTCTAAGGGATACAATTCTGAACGTATGACGGTTAAATTATGTGAGCATATTCAAAATGTTCAATACTTTATCAGCTATTGAATAAGAAAAGTAAAGGTTCAAAGTATTTGTTCCTTTTATTCCTCGTACACCCTATATCGATGTCAGTAACTAATATTTCGCATTATGAAACATTAAACACACGTAGCGTACTTATAAAATCTTATAGTTTCTCATAGACTCTTAAGACCATTAAATAAATAGAGGCGTTATTGATGAAGCACCTAGTATATAGGGCTGCCAACGAAATGATATTAAATTGCAACACAAAATTTCAATGCAACCATTTCTATATATTTTTATTTCCAAAATACTAACGGAAAAACAAATTTGGAAAAATATTTTACCTATCAGCTTATCAATATCACCTTTTCTTTCAGTTTCTATAATTTGACCCCTATTTTTAATTGAACCATTTAATGTTTCAAATAAGATGTAAAATGTCTCGGCATTTATGCTGCAGTATGGAATCCACGTACTATATAAACACCCATGATACGAACAGACATATTGATACAAACAAATGTTGGTACTGAACGGGTATCGAATTCCGAACCCAAAGTGAAGTAGTAGACTTCTCAACCTATACACCATAGGGGTTTGAAAACAAAGCATTTTTCAATTTCAATTTCAAAAGAGAAAAAATAAACTTCTCATATTATTATTTTTTATATTATCCAGCGTCAAGTCAACCCTAGCCTTATCCTTATAGCATGTTAGATGCAAGCCCACGCTGAAGCATCATGTAACGAGTAGGACTTCATTCAATACCTCCGCCGAGAGTCAACGTACAATCCTAATTAAAGACACAGGTGCATCTTATAATAAGTGCATGCATCCTCTATTGCCCGGTATGAAATAATTACCCTCTGACTTCAGACTAAAGCATTATTTTTAATCATCCGAGTAAAGGTGTTACGTAAATTTTATGGTGGAATGCTTTAACTGGTCCCCATGCACCACTGTTCCATGCGGTGGGAAGATATAGGCTAATGATGACGATGGTTTTTATGAATATTTAATGGAACGAGTAGTTTTGTATGCGAAAATAACTAACATTTATAAACCAAAGAAAAACAATATAACAGCTTGTAGTAATGTTGAGTTAGAGCACAGATAAAACAGAAACAAAATATGTGACATAAAAAGCGCGAAATTTAAATATTACAACAGTTTTACTTATCACTTATTGCATTGTATAGAATGAAAGAAAAATATTTATTTGGTGCAAATTGAACAATTAAAAGTAGACTAGAGTCCTTAAAATAATTTAAACTTTTTTAATACTACCAAAATGGTGGCCACTCAGCTAATAAAATTTTCAAAGCGCTGGTTGGCAGTGGAACAAAAGAAAAAAGTAATGCTACGCAACCGACCAAAACAATAATTAACAACATCACATTGCTACTCGTATAATATACACACTTTTAATTAAATACAGTTTTATTCTTTTTATATGTATATAAATCAATTTTATTAAATATAAGTATTTGATAAAAAAAATGCCCATATTCGGATGGGCTTGTACGATGTTTAATAACCCGCAGTCCGCTAGCCTGCGGGTTATCGCGGCGGGCGAACTGGTGCCACCGCCTCCATCTGTTCTCCTGTGCACAGTCGCAATCGGGTACTCCCAGATTTCCCAATACAGGAGATGGGCAAGCGCGTTAAAAAGTGCAATACACTGGCTATAGTTTACGCTCTGTGAGACGAATCAAGACGCACGAATTTTAGAAGAAATTACCGTTTTTTTTCCAAAATGCCATCCTGTGCAATTGTAACATGCCATCATCGCAGTGAATCAGTAAAATTTACCAAGAAATATAATATCTTTTCACAGGTAAGAACCAAAAAGAAATTGCGACACTGGGACTGCCTATAAACTTGGCGGCTTGTCCAGTCTAATTGTTATTCGGATGTCTGTGGGTACTCCTCTCTTATGCGCTCCTCCCTAATCCTATCAAGCAGGCCCAATAAGTACAGTAGCCGGAATTGACGGCTTATCGTGCCTTCCGAAACACTAGAGGACAGGATTTAATATTATTGCTTGGCTTGCGCAACAGCAAACCGTACTAGTCGCTACACCATCAAGCCCTCAGATATAATAATATAGATTTCCTCTTAGGGTGTGCTGCATTATTAAATTTTCTGTTCCAACCATTTCGAATATTTGTAACACAATGTTATCAAGAATCGACCGTAAACTTCGCCTGTAGTATGTCGGCATACATTGTTGCCATCAATAATTGCATCGTACGTATAAATTGCATACCTTTCGACTTTATTTAAAGACAGCAGCTTGAGCAAGGTCGGTCGTTGGTCTGTATGTTTATAAATTATCCGATGGCAACAGCTTCGTGCTGTGGACGGCTCGGAAACCGATTAATGCAGACATAAAGTCTATTTTTATTGACTACAAAAGAAAGTTCAATGATAGCTTTATAGAGTATGGAAGATTTGCTACGTTATAACGAAAAAATAAAACCTATAGCCAGTTTTATGTGGACAACAATATGATTAGTACTAGTTAAATTGTATAGACTGGGGGATATTTTACAAGTTTAAAGCCTGAACTGTTTTTAAGTTCTGAACGAACAATGGCGTGAGCTTTGATAGTGGTTTCTTTGGCCTTTAGAGCAAGCAAGAAAGCGTCTCGGCAAAAATAATTCAGACCTTTAGTCTGATAGACAAAGAGGTAAAATGTGGAATGTATTGAGGTATGAGTTTTGTTTCTAAATACGTTATTAAATATAATTTAAATAAAGTTGGCGACTAAATAGAATTCAATTTTGTGGTTGCTGCTTAAGCTAATCGATAAACAATATTGGAATCATAACGAGTATTGTGGTTAACTTGCGGCAATACCGCGCTGTATTAATTTATAATTGATCGTAACTTACTTCTAATACAGTATAGAGAACCATGGGAACCGAAGATTGTCGCAAACCAATTGAACACTCGTAACTCGAGCTTACAGTATGTACTAGTAGACTCGGTACTGTCGTCTAGGTACGTACCACCGAAGAACCAAATATGGTCCCGTAAAATAGGAGTGTTTTGCATTTCTGTGTTTCAGGATAAGGGCACTGTAGGTAGTAAAATTACTGGGTATAAGAGACCCAACATCTGTTATCTCGGGTGACGGGCGCAGAGCAGTGTTGACGGAAATATAATAAGTACCAAATGTTATTAACTTCCTTCAACATTGCTTATGTTATGGTCAGGCGTATCACTTACCACGAGGTGAGCGCACTAACCGTCCTTAAGGCTTGAAAAAACGCGTGTGTATACTGTACGTGTAGGAGCTAGGCAAATAAGTTCATCCACGGTAAATATCTCAAAGCTGTTCGCTCAATCGAGTACAGTCATAAACACAATTAACAAAGAATCCAAAAGCTAAACAGTTTTGTTGGGAATGCAGCCACAGGTGGGGTCGGCCACGCCACGACTTTGATATCTAACTTGTGCATCGGCCTTGAGAAAGCCGCGGTTGCGCCCGCGCCGCTCTCGTATAGGGCTACCAGAAATACAACAATTACTCGTGTTTGTATCAGTCCCTTGTACTAAAGCATCGAATCTTATAATAAATGTTCACGATTTATCATAGATAAATTTAATAACAAAATCATAATATTGTATGACAATCATATTTTTTTATGATAATAAATAACGAGTTCATACAAAACGATAGAGATGTAAAAACAGAACTAATATGTAAGGCATTTTACTCAAAATAAAACGTATAGGTATTTTTTGGAATAAAATACTGTACCTACACTGTTGTAGCATGAAGTCGCAAAAGTTTGTTTTAAGTAGTTGTGTTTTCTAAGTTCTTGCCAAAATTTAGAATTGATTCGCGAAGTTCTCTTTACATGCCTATAAAGGATTTTCGGTAACTACTTTTAGGGAATTCCGTTACATGTAAAAGAAATAGAGTAAATTTGTTTGACTAAAGTCGGTGTAACTTCTGGATTTGACATTATACTGATTGGAAAATAAATTGTATATCTTTAAGAAATATTGTACTTGTAATAGTTGTGTTCACAAGATTGTACTACTAATACTATTATTGACACAACAAAAAGGATTGGCCCTGCTGCCATGACCTTTCCGCTCGCTACAGCGTGCGTTATTTACGAGCGGTGAGCCAGTAATATACGCCATCAGTCCTAAGCATCCGCGTTGCGACCTCTCAGAACTGCATACAAAAGTTCCTATAAATCCTTCATTATAAGATTGTACAAAACATACGGATTGAACGGGGCGATCAGCTCGTTCACCTGATGGTAATTGATACAGCCTAGCCGTCCATTACAAACACAGAAAAACAACAACTGTAGAAAGTAATTATTTTCTGCCAAAAATACGCCCGTCATCCGAGACGACAGATGTAAAGTCTCTTATACCGAGTTATTCTATTAACAATTATTTATATTCATCATCATCCCATACCGTCTCACTGCAGAGGCAGGCCATTCATACGGCATGCCTATGGATGAATTTGGACTATTACCCACCACGCTTGCCCAGTGCGGTTTGGTGTGTGTTAACTACGGGACCAACGGCTTAACGTGCCTTCCGAGGCACGGAGAAACTCGAGATAATATTTTTCGGTTACTCACCCGATAATCAACCATTACGATAGTTGTTTGACTAGGGCGATGGCCGCTACGCCATCGAGCTCTCGGATATACTCCGTGGGTTATGTCCCAAAACATCTCAATACTAAGTCGTTTTTGAACAATTAATTGTGTTTATGGCTTTCCCACAATAATTTATTGGCTCACAATTCCTCTTATTTATAACAGTAATATGATTTAAAAGGTTCCGACGTTCAACACATGAAACCTAAATAAACTGCACATACTAGGGATCCTACCGAATAGTGAAGAAAGCTTTAGTGATCCATTAAAAGAAATTAGATTAGCGCCAGAGATTACGATCTGAAACCGCTCCTTAGTTAAAGATTGGGGGATCCCTGGTTGACGTTGTAAAGCTCACGCAGTATTTAAAATTGTATCTGTGCTAGTAAGTACAATAAATTATTTCCGTGTTTGCACTGTCTGATATGTCCAAACACATAAACAAATAAACATATTAACTTTCACATTTTAACATACAAAACTCAGTTAAGTACAAACGTTCATGTCGAAAAACAAAAAGACATCAAAAACCTACTATTTCGTATTTCTAGGTTTCCAAAACCTGCTAAACTCATTTTATTCTTCAGTCACAATCACAGCAAACAATTGATCATGCACTACCAACTCAAACGTTCAGAAATACCGTTAATCAAAAACATCACAATGAAACATATCAAGTACCCGGACGCTGGCGGCGTATTAGATACATTACAACTCAGCAGACAGATACAACAGGCGGTGCTGGTGCACAGCGTCGAGATCCCATATCACTCCTCAACTTCGTACTGCGGCGACAGCAGCGTCCCTTATCCTCAATGAAACATAGCTAACAGCCGCTCTATTGGCGGCCACCATGATTTATTATTTCTGAACACGTACGTCCTGATCATAGGGTTGTACATTTTCGAAACTTTTAATTATATATTTTTTTATGTTACAAAGTGTACATACAGCACTGTCAGGACGCTCACCTGATGGTAAATCACTAGCCATCGCCTAAACATGACATAGAGACATTGATTGAGACCAACAACTGATGCACAGTTGTTATTCTCCATGAATACCGCACTGCGCCTGACACCCGAGACAAAAGAGTTAGGTATTTTGCACCCGGTAACTTTACTAGCTATAGTGTCCTCATTCCGAAACACAGAAGTGCAAAAAACTTCTATTTCACGAGACGATATCTGGCACTACGATGGTACCTCCTAGACAACTCCGAGAACCGAGTCTACCTAAAAGCCTAAAAGTTGCGATCCCTATACCTCTTTAGTGGTATTTATCACATAGCCGATCATCATTAATGACATTCCCCTGAAAGAAGCTGGTATTTTCGTACACGCATTAATTTGAGGATATTGGATAATACACTATGCAGGCCTATTAAGAATTTGTGGGTGCTAATAACTATCGTCTTATTATCACGTATTTTATAATAGCAGGAAAGTCAAATCAATTCGTTAAGGGCATGTATAATGTAATTAAATACCCTTTGAGATTTAGATGACACCATTGAGACCCAAATCAAGGAACTCTATGTATTATGATACTTAACCCAATATTTGACATCCGCTTGAAATTCAAACCCAATCAATAAAAGAACTTTAGAAGAGGTAACTGCCGACCTACAGATGCGGTAGCCCTATGCGAAACTTAAGTTCTACGATAGGGTGGCAAGCTAACGCTATTTGAAAGTATAAAGTACTTTTGCAATGCAACCGCAGCCTCATATTTTATGAAGCTCGAAACCAACTCGACTGGTCAGTCACACTTGGTCCTAGACGAGCTATAAGTCAACCGATCTCGTTTGAAACATGCAATTTTATCAAACTCGAATAGAAGGGAAACATCATTACAGGTAGCTACTTAAATTGCGAAGAAAAGAAAATATATTGGGATCTCGCCAATAGATGGCGGTGAAATTACTTGTTCGGTTGGACAAGGTAAGCGAGTGGCTGGTATAGATTGTGAAAGTTATTGCTTACATGCGGGTGACATGGACGTTTTGATTGGCGAATAAAAAAAACTTGATTGAAGTTGTAATGTGTCGGGTAAGGTGTATCGTAATGGTGAATGACGTAGGAGCCAACCAAAAGATTTGAATGAGTGATTACGTCAATAACTCTATTCAAGTGACGGCCGGACCAATTAGCTAAGATTATTACTTTTAAATATATTGATCAATGTAGCACGTATAATTTTATTAATTGATTTTGCTAAACAATATCAAAGTTTCATAATAAATTAAGTGCTACAAACCACAATTTGCTTGTTCTTAAATACAATTAAATAAATACGTTTATCTTGTATATGATCTTGTAAACTCACAAATAATTTGAAGCAACTTTGAAGTTTATTTATTTAGTTGGCTAAGTAAATGATGTGGAAAGTTGTTAGATCATCTAGACTGTGTGTCGCCATTGTGTGTACACAAACATTCCCACATATCATGTCGACAATAAACAAAAACTGAACTCTGACTCGAGCACAGCGCACTTGAGTCCTTGACAATCAAACGTCAACGGCTGAGATTTCATCGATAACCTTTTTAATACCATTCACCCACACTTTACCTTATATAACACTCTTTCTATCCAATTTAATTATAGAATCTATTATATATTTCGAACGAGTTGTCAATCCACTTGTTCTGGTGCATTCATTTATCAAAGTATATTAATGACTCGATTCTTGTATCGACACTCTGTCATCCCATGAGTGGTTCAGTGGAAAGTCATTTTCTTAGATAGTTGCATAGACCTGATTATAACAAGAAAACGTTACTGGTTCCACAATTTTACCATAATAGAATTGCGATACTCGATCAATGTAACTTGCATACTGGCACATTTATTCTAAGCGTGTACAGTGAACAATAAAAAATAAAGTTTAAACATATTCTCGTTATCGATTACAAATTGATATTCGAATCACAGCGCGGGCGAATATCGGATACTCACGTACGTTCCACGAACACTTGGCAATGCAATTTGTTTGGAAATCCAAACGTCCCGTACCTTGTATAAGTAATGTGGTATTTGTATTCGATCTTATGCTCTCGGTTATGGATTCCTTAAGGAACGTTTATTGCGACTTTGTCAATGTGGCGTGACTTGGTTGGATTCGATCTCTATTTATAGAAACAGGGTTTACAATGATT